>CAIGQV010000818.1:25228340-25266500 GCA_903798115.1 Danio jaintianensis | reverse complement strand
ATCTATCTATCTATCTATCTATCGTTCCATCCATTCCTCCATTTATCTTTCATCTATCTGTCTGTCCAGCTATCGTTTGTTCTATTCGTTCTATCATTTTTTTCTGTCTATCATTTTATCGATCTATTGTTCTATCTATCGCTCTATTGTTCTTTCTATCGATTGTTCTATCTATCATTGTATCTATCGTTCTTTCTATCATTCTGTCTATCTGTCTATCCATCTATCGTTCTATCATTTGTTCTATCATTTGTTCTATCATTCGTTCTATCGATCATTCTATAGATCATCTAAAGTTCTATCGTTATATCCATAGAATCTATCATTCTGTGTCTGTCCATCATTTTATCTATCTATTATTCTGTCCATCCTACATTTGGTAAATTAAATGTAAACTTTAGATAATATTATTAATTTTCAACAGAGCTTGTTCTACTTGTAATGAACTCTTGCATCTTTTCATATACTCCAACATCTTTAATTCACCGACACCACAAAAGGAGAAAAGCACAACATTAAAAAATCTGAATTGATGAGGATATGAACTCTTGAACCAGGATATGGACAATTTCAGGTTAAAAGCTGTGAGCCGTAATGAAGCCTGCGGTCATCGCTCTGAATTAGACTCACAGGCAGGTACTTTCAGTCAGGCAAACAGTGCTAATGAGCCCTGACTGACTTTGCGCTCAGGCACAGCAGTGGGCAGCCCCCTGATGGCAGGACCCCTCAGTGTGACCAAAGCTCTGCCTGCTTTAAAGCACAACAGTCATTCATGTTCATCAAACTGGTCATGTGCACTGACATAAGTGTGTATTGACTGATCGTGTTACGTATCACTATGGTCACTGGCCTAAATGATTCAAAGGTTACAAAGGCGCCACTGAGCATTAACATTTTTTATTGATCTTCAATTTTATATATACAGCTATTGAAGAATTAAGAGACCACTTGAAAAAATCTCAGTTTCTCTGGGTTTTCTGGATTTATTAAAGGGATAGTTCATTTAAAACTGAAAAATTCTGTCATTATTTACTCTCCCTTCACTTCATAGACCTGTTTGGGTTTCTTATCTTCTGTTGAACACAAAAGAAGTTACTTTGAAAAATGCAGAAAATTGACTTCCATAGTATTTGTTTTGTTATGAAAGTCAATAGTTACTTATTTTTCAAATAATCTTATTTTGTGTTTATACTCATAAAGGTTTGGAGCCACTTGAGGGTGAGTAAATTGTGGGTAATTCCTTTTGTTTTTGGTGAACTTTAACATTCATTAAACACACGGTGGCTCAGTGGTTATCACAGTCGCCTCACAGCAAATAGGTTGCTGGTTTGAGTCCCGGCTGGGCCAGTTGGCATTTCTGTGTCGAGTTTGCTTGTTCTCCCAGTGTTTGCGTGGGTTTCCTCTGGGTGCTCCGGTCCAAAGACATGCGCTACAGGTGAATTGGTTAAACAAAATTGGATGTAGTATGTGTGTGTGTGTGTGTGTGTGTGTGTGTGTGTGTGTGTGTGTGTGTGTGTGTGTGTGTGTGTGTGTGTGAATGAGTGTGTATGGGTGTTTCCCAGTACTGGGTTGCGGCTGGAAGGGCATCCACTGCGTAAAACATATGTTGGAATAGTTGGCGGTTCATTTCGCTGTAGCGACCCCTGATAAATAAGGCACTAAGCCGAAGGAAAATGAATGAATGAATGAATATTATTTAGAGCTTTTATTTGTTGTGATTGAAAATTGGGGTGATTACACCAAATATCAATCTCTTAACTTTTTTGAAGTTAAAACATTGGTATTGTGTTGTCTATAAATGTAAACACATTGTTTTGCATAAACGTATAAAAACGTGGCTTTTTGTTGTCATTTTATGCAAAATATTCTAAATGACAACATTTTATTACAACTAGAACTACAACTAGGGATCTTCTAACAATATATCATTATTAGTTTACAGAAAAGTCAAATTGTTAATTACTTCATTTTAAGTTGTTGTAGCCTACTAGGGATCTTCCAACAGTATGACATGACTAAACTGTTGTTGTCACACATATGGCAATTTTGGTATTAATGTGTTTATAAAAGTCAGCGTGAACCAGAAGTTGCAAGAAAGTTTTATTTCAGTATGTTGATGTACTTTAAATTAAAACGGAATATTGAGTAGGGGGCGGGGCTTTCTTTTTCCGCATCATTCACTCATAGCAAACTAATGGTAAAAGGAGGTGTGGTTAGCAAAATAAACTTTGTAATTTTTGATTTTATGCAGACTTTAAGAGCACTTCAGATTAACATTATATTTGATTCAGAGCTAAACACATCTGGCTCTATAGACAGTTATTGAATTAATGTGTTTGTTATTGAGACTCCCGTTTTTTTTGTTTTACCAACCCTTTCTGGTGTATTTGCTTTTATTACCAGCTGTTTCAGGCAGTTTTTAAACTTGATTTTGTCACAATTTGTTTTAATAGTTGCAAAATGTCAATCCTGGTGTTTTTTTGTTTTTTTCCAGATCAACATTTGTCCTTTTCCTGGACCTCAGCTCACCCCAAATACTTTCCCATTGACATCTCTGAACTCACAGGGAAGGAGATTTCATGGAGACTGAAATGAACAGACGTTTGGAAGCGAAAGAGAGACAGGCAAGCTGATTGTTGGGTCACAGTTCGGTCTGGGAGGCAAACTTAGTTAACTTTATGAGCTGTGACCAATGTTCCCATTGAAGCAGCCAGAGCACTGATCAAATCACTTGCTAGAAACATTATAGTGTTTACCAGAGCTATGCATACAGCATTTCTTCATGTTAAACTATACAGTACAACTTTTGGCAAAACACAATACAGTAGCAAGCCACAGTTTATTTGAAGTAAAAATCATGTACACTATAATTAATATGAACATTATACTTTTATTGGGGATTATACTTTTAATGATATTAAAAACTTATATGAATTTATAAAAGTTACACATATTTTTAAGAAACCAAAATGTCAGAACTTCTATTTTTTATAAGAGTTGTCAAATAGATTCAACTAATGAAAACATGATCATTCATTCATTCATTCATTCATTTTCTTTTGGGCTTAGTCCCTTTATTAATCTGGGGTCGCCACAGCGGAATGAACCGGCAACTTATCCAGCATATGTTTTACGCAGCGGATGCCCTTCCAGCTGCAACCATCACTGGGAAACATCCATACAAACACTCATTCACATACATACACTACGGACAATTTAGCCTACCAAATTCACCTGTACCGCATGTCTTTGGACTTGTGGGGGAAACCGGAGCACCCGGAGGAAACCCACGCAAACACGGGGAGAACATGCAAACTCCACACAGAAACGCCAAGTGACCCAGCCGAGGCTCGAACCAGCGACCTTAACATGATCTTTTATTTATTTATTTATTTATTTATTTATTTATCTGCGTACATACTTATTTATAAACTTTCAAGGATTTTTTTTGAGTGATTGTTAGTTGGTTGGTAAGTCAAATCCAATTTTAATCATAAATCCAAGTTTAATCATAAATCCAAACCCCCCCATATATATTCAGTTGAATGCAAAATGATTAGCTAAATTATTATTTAAATATTTCTCAAGTGCTGTGTAATGGAGAGAAGTTTTTTCCCCCCACATATCTTTAAACATAATAGTTGTAATAACTAATTTATTCTGTCTTTGCCACAAAGACAGCACATAATGTTTATTAGTTATTTTGCAAGATAGTATAGTATTCAGCTTAAAGTGCAATTTAATAGCTCAACTAGGTTAATTGAGTAAGTTAGTTTAATTAGTCATTGGATAACAGTGGTTTGTTCTGTAGCCAATGGAAGAAAAAAAAAACATTTTAAAGGGCCTGATAATATTTACCTCAAAAATTATTTAAAAAAAAATGGTAAAAACTGCTTATATTCCAGCCAAACTGAAAGTAGAAAAAAAATATATAATAGCAAATACTGTGAACACTTCCTTGCTGTTAAACATAACTTGGGAAATATTTGAAAAAGAATAAACATTTTACAGGAGGGCTATGTATGTATTGTATGTCAAATGTATGTCATCAATAATTAAGTAACAACATAAACACAAATATCTCCAAAAAAGTCCACACTAAAAGGGAAATCAGCATTAATTATTAAAATCTAGTATAAAGTATAAAAAAACCTCAAATAATTTAGTTTGTATCACCTGCTGCATGCAAGTTTGTGCTAAAAAATATTCTTATAATATCATAACCGCAACCCAAGTTGACAAAGGCGGTGTGTGTAGCATGTGAGCGTAACAGGTTGTTTTTGTGTAGCAGCATTCATCTCCACAGAGAGGCTGTTCTCAATCCTCTCGGTAAATGTGTGAGAATACGCAATGGCCTCAGACGCATTAGAGAATAATTACACTTGCGCTCTGATGCACTGCCATTCAGGCCGGCCGGACAATATTTCAGGGATTAGAGATGTCAGTGCCACGGGCATCTTCAGAGAAATCACAGGCACCAGACTCACATTCTTATGCAAAAGCAGGGAAGTGTTTGGATACTTTGATACAACCCTCAGAATCCCCCCACACGCCACACACACACACACACACACACACGCACGCACACACACACACACACACACACACACACACATACACACACACACACAACCTTTAAAAATCTGTTCAATGAGGCAGAGTGCACAAAGAGCAGGGAGACAGATGCTCAGTTGAAAGAATCTACATGAACTCATGAGAAAATCATCACTGTTGCAACTCATAGCTTGTCCAGAATCAATTTATATACTTAAGTGATAGTTCAATTATTTCAATGATGACAGAATTTTCAGTTTTGGATGAACTAAGCTCCTGCAAATTTAAATAGTGTTTTTGTAAACAATTGGTTAATAAAATGGCACAGTAAAACACAAATATGCGGCATGGGGCTTTTGGCTTGGGTCATAAAACAACCACTCAAAAGCATAACCACTTAGCAACATCCTGACAACCACCCTAGAAAGTTTTGCTTTCTTAAGAAAAAAAAAAAATCTAGTTCATATTAGGGATGCACTGAATTGTTGGCCGCCAAAAATTATTGTGCAAAATTTGTTAAAAAAAGTTATATTTAACTCAATATTCTATTATTTAACAAAATAGTAAATAACTATTACAAAGCATTTTCGGTTGTGGTATTCAGTCAAGTACATCTAGAATGTTCCTTTTCTGTTTTGGCCGATAATTTTTATGTTTTATCTCTAGATTAAATCATGTTTCACTGCTCATTTAATCTACTTATATTAGTAATATTGGTGAAAGTTGGTAAATTAAAATTAGAAATGGTTAATTTTCTTTATTCCTATATATAAAAAAATCTATAGTGCAGTGTTAGATTTTTTTTATTAGGAATTTGAAAAACATATTTTTCGTGCATCACAATTCACATTTACATATAATAATAATGATGCATTTTATTCATAATGCGATTTTTTTTAAACCTAAAGCGCTACTACAACAGAGCAAAATCAAATGTGCAATAAAATACAAGGATTCAACATAGAAAAATAATAAAATGTAAACACATTAGAATTATCAGGAATCTAAAAATGCAATCCTACAAAGATTTTTAGTGTGGAAACATTCCTTTCAGAATAAGGGAGAGCCTCCCATAACCTGGGTGCAGTAACAGAGGTGCAAACATATCACAGGTTGTGTGTTCACACCGAAAAATCCACTAAGAAAAAGGACACTTTGAAAACCAGAATGATAAAATATAAATATAAAAAAATATGTTCATTCATTCATTAATTTTCTTTTCAGCTTAGTCCCTTTATTAATCTGGGGTCGCCACAGCGGAATGAACCGCCTATAAGTTATCTAATAATATTATTATTATTATTATTTTTTTTAAATATACTTAAAAAATATACTTAAACTTAAAAATATACTTTAAGATTATTATTAAGTGTGTAATATAGTGTACAATTAGGGACAAAAATAAAGCCAAAAAATGAACTTTATAAAAGATAACAGAAATGGTAAAAAATAATGCTACGTATAACAAAACATATTGGTTTTCTTTATTCCTATTAAACAAATTTAATTGCAGTATTAGATTTTTTTAATCTATAAGTAGATTTTACATCTATCCCATATTCACATTTATGCATTATTTATTCTATTCTGCCTTTGACTATAAATAGTGCAGGTTGTGTTTTCACACTGAAGGTATACTTAAAAATATTATTTCTTTAGATTATAGTGTATAGTGTGAAATTTGGACACAGAAATGAACTCCGTAAATGATAACAGAAATGCCCTCAAATGTAAACATAGACTGCCTAATGCTACACATGATGATGCATTTACGGATATTACAACTGCAAAAAGAATATCATGACATACAATACGTGGAATGATTGATAATTGAGTAAGCTACTTATACTGTATATTTAAAACATTTCAAATTTTGCAGATCAACCTTAAAGGGATAGTTCATCTAAAAATCAGCATTTACTCACTATTTATTCACACTCGAGTTGTTGCAAACCTTTTTGAGTTTCGTTATTCGGTTGAACACAAAAGAAGATATTTTGAAGAAAGTTAGACAACAGTAACCATTGACATCCATAGTAGGAAAAGTAAATACCATGAATGTCAATGAATACAGTTTTCCAGATTTAGGTTGATAAAAATATAAATATAAAATAATATAAGTTATCTTATAATATTCTTTTTTTATATTATTATTAAGTGTGTAATATAGTGTACAATTAGGGACACAAATGATGCCCAAAAAATGAACTTTATAAATGGTAACAGAAATGCTCACAAATAATATATATTAGTATGTATATATTAGTATAGTCACAAATAATACTGTCTAATGCTACGTATAATAAAGCATGTTGATTTTCTTTATTTCTATCAAAACAACTAAATTATTAGAATTGCACTATTAGATTATTTTTGTCAGTAAGAAATTTAAATAAGTAGATTTTACATCTATCCCAAATTTACATTTATGCATTATTCTGTCCTGCCTTTGACTATAAATAGTGCAGGTTGTGTGTTCACACAAAAAAGTGCACTTAAAAACATAATTTCTTTAGATTATTAAGTATATAGGGTATAATTTTGGACACAGAAGTTCCCTCAAATTTATACATAGACTGCTTAATGCTACACATAATAATGGATTAATGGAAATTACAACTGCAAAAAGAATATCATGACATACAAAACGTGAAATGATTGATAATTGAGAAAGCTATTTTTATATTTAAAACATTTCACATTTTACAGATCAACCTTAAAGGGATAGTTCACCCAAAAATGAACATTGACTCACTATTTATTCACACTCCATTGCAAACCTTCATGATTTTCGTTATTCGGTTGAACACAGAAGAAGATATTTTTTGAAGAAAGTTAGAAACCATTAACCATTGACATCCATAGTAGGAAAAGCAAATACCATGGAAGTCAATGGTTACAGGTTTCCAGCTTTAGGTTGAGTGAATAATGACAGAAATTTCAGTTTGGTTGAGCTATCCCTTCACTGTAAAAAATTATTTGACAAAAGGTAATTACAACAAATGCTTTTATATTAACTTGTTTCAATAAGTTAATCAGGTATCATCTAGGGGTGGCATGGTGGCTCAGTGGTTAGCAGTCCCAGCTGGGCCAGTTGGCATTTCTGTGTGAAGTATACATGTTCTCCCCGTGTTGGCCTGGGTTTCCTCCGGGTGCTCCGGTTTCCCCCACAGTTCAAAAACATGCGCTGTAGGTGAATTGGATGAACTAAATTGGCGATAGTGTGTGTGAATGAGTGTGTATGGGTGTTTTCCAGTACTGGGTTGCAGCGGGAAGGACATCCGCTGCGTAAAACATATGCTGGAATAGTTGGCGTTTTATTCCGCTGTGGCGACCCCTGATAAATAAGGGACTAAGCCGGAGGAAAATTAATGAATGAAGGTATCAGCTAATATTTTTAGTCAGGTTGATTGAGATTGAGTTGAAATGACTAGAAAAGTTAATTTGATTCAACTAAAGGAATTAAGGCAGCAATAATTTTCACAGTGTTTAAGTAAACACGAAGCTGATGTGGTTTTGTCCAGTGACTTCTATCTGTTTTAATAGCCAGATTGTCCTTCAGCACAGTTGGCCGGTCAACCCTTCCTCTTGAAGCACTCTCTCTTTCTTTCCTCCCTGGTCTCTGAACCCAATAATAAACCCAGCAGAGCCACAAAGAAGCTCAGTTCATTAGACTGACATAAGAGCCCTAAGGAGTCTACAGCTGACTTCACTATTCTTATCTTCTCAGTGGAGACTAATGACAGTGAGCTGGTCCTGATTAGACAAAAGAAAGACGGCTTTACATTTGGCTTCTCTCTCCCATTATAAAGCACGCCGCCATTGTATCTAATAGGATCCTTCCATTGACGCCAGGAGTGCGAGTGGAGGCTTTCCAACATGCAAGTCAACTGTGACCCTCATCAGACTGAGGTTGTTGATTGGGATTGTTCAGGGGTTAATCTGGAGGAGAGGAGCATGATGGGAACGTTGAAGTTTCTAATTAAGGCCAGTCATTACCTCTGTGCACACTTTCTCAGGATTTAGTGGCCACAAGTGCACTGGAGTGGATTTGAAGTCGGGTAAATCTAAGTTTTATTAAGATCGGACACTGCAGTTGCCTCTTCTTCTAATTGAAAATTCCAAGATGTTGAGTGGAGGACAGTTGCACATTACGTCAATGAGTGTATTTACATGTGACAATATGCTAATAGGCTTCTAAAACCTGATAGCGTAAGAAAACCATTACATAACATCAAACACCAAATATAGACATAATCACTGTGTTTTAGGGAGTGTAATGGTACACAGGACTCATGGTTGGGTACATACCTCGGATTTGAGGTCACGGTTTGGTATGGGTTTGGTACAACAGCAGCAAATCCCCAGCATAAATAGAATAATAAAAAAATGAGATTGTATAATTATTAGACTATGTATTAAACTTTCATAGGTTGAGCCAAACCCTCTACTAAATCGAATCTCTATTAATGAAGATGCTAGCACGGTAGGGTCAATCATTTGTTAATGTGTGTGCATATAAAGGACCCCAGATTGGCCTATTTGCGCATGAGATGGGACAATAGGCTCTATTTAGCCAATCTTGGTTCTGGAGGGCCAGTGTCCCTTCAGAGTTTAGCTCCAACTTGCCTAAACACACCTGCCTGGAAGGAACAAGTTTGATGACCATTCTAAGCACATGAGCTGCGTCTGAAATCACCTACTACTCAATTAGGTACTACATTTGAATTTATTACACGATTGTTAGAAAACTATAGTCTATATAGTATGAATGTGAGTAATATGAATGGAGCTCGCATGTACTACATCTGCTATTTGTCAATATTATCTGACCTACCTGCGTCAGTTGTATCGCTTCACACTCCCATTCATGAATTCTCTGGTGTGGCATCATGAGATAGCGTAGTGTCCATTAGATGCATACTTCAGAATCTCGCTGGAAGTAGTAGGTCATCCAGGTACTTCTCGCATACTGTTTTTTGAATACTATGAATTTGGACAAACTACTTGGCTCGCATACTGTTTTTAACGTACTATTTAGTATGGAAGTATGCGATTTCGGACGCCACAATGGTCTAGAGTGCATATAAATAGTCGGTGCACCCAGTCTAAAAGGGTTGTCCTTATTCCCATAATGTGTTTTGGGAATAAAGTGCATTAAATCAATCAGAGTCTCATCTTCCATTCTCTTTAAGAGCAAGTTGTGGTCGCACCATGGTGGATTCGTTATTAACACGGCAGTCGTTGTAGGCGGGAAAAACTAATGCTTCATAAGCAAATAATGGATCTACTCATGTGCAGGTCATCAAGGTTAAAATGAGTTGAATTCCACTTAAATAGTTGCCTCAAAATGGCAACGTGCCAACAATGCGCCTTAACCCACCTTTTCAGGCCAGCATGCCCATGGGCGCACTATTGGATTTGCTGTTTAAACAACGTGCAGAACATGACAATGTACTCTCTCTTGCAGTGCCACACACATGAGATTTGCAAAAAGAATTGCAACTTTTTTACGCAACACCACTTATCAATGTCAGTTCCAAAGCAGTGAACCCATCAGAAGAACTTGGAAGAGGGAGAAGTGTTGCAAGCTTCTGTATACAGCAGAAAGTTGGCATGACAACTGTTTTATTTGGCGGCAAATACATTGAATGATAGATTGGCATTCATAACAGCTAATATATGACCGGTTAATTTTTTTCTGTTAGAATTTTGTTGTTATATTTGATTACTATGCAAAGTTTTCTCTGGAGTTTTTCCATTTTTTGACTTCAACTGCAGTACAACATAATTTCTCTTGATTTTTCCCCCACAACAAACTCTGAGGTACTGGATGAGAGTGCGAGGTAAGGACTGGTGAAAGAGAGTTGTTTTAATGGATTTTGATACCGCACCCTGTATGGAAAGAAAACTTCCACATTTCTCACTGCATTTCTCAGACAGCATTTGTAAAATTGTGTTCAGTGATGGAGAGTGTGATGAGTCTCCAGGTGTTCACTGTGCGTGCACTTGTGCCCTTACGGGTGAGATACAGGTGGCTGTGGTTCTGTACTGAAAATGCTGTGTCAAACAGTTATGTGTGTGTGGACTATCCTGTTGCAAAATGCGGCAAAAAGTCCTACACAATGGTAGTAGTTTGATTAAGGTGTTTGAATGACAGTTTACAGTAGAAAGTTGGCATGACAACTGTTTATAGTCTAATAGCTGAGGAGGCGCTGTTTTAAAACCCTTAGGTTAAACCCTTTTAGGCTGTAAACATTATTTTCTTTAAAAAAACTAAGTGAAAGAAAATAGATGACCCAGAACTGTACCAAAAAAAGTTGGGATGAAAATAGATCCTATTAAACATGCATTGTTTTACCTTAAAACAACATCTAACGTCAGTTTTTGTGCATGTCCGGCGGCTGCATCACTCTCACAAGTCAGATAAGCTCAATCCTCAAAGCACAGAAGAACAAGGGTTTCTGGGACATCTTTGGCTCTGTGGTGCAGGTTGGGGGATTGGATTAGAGAGCGAGTGTTTGGGAGGCGGACTGTCAGGAGTGAGTCTATTCAGCAGCGTCTGAGAGCCGCTATTGTGGACTTGAGAGCGAGTGTCAATAAGGGGGCAATCAAGCATGGGGCCAAGGGTTATTTTAGAGGAGCCATCCCTATTCTGCTCTACCTGTGACAGGCCCTCATGCGCCTTCCTGAACCCTTGTGGAGTCGCGGAGGACAAAGAGAGAGAATAACATTCCTGCGCTGTGCTGCTTTAAGGATGTCCATGGAGAATGTGACCTCCCTCACTTTTATACAATGCATATATACATGCTCATTATTACTAAACAGAGCAGAAACTCATCAAAATAAGCGACTGCTCATGTCAAGTACAACATTTGTCTCTGTTTTCTACTAAGCGAATAATCATTTTAGTGAGTACATTTTGAACACGTTTTTGTTAATTTTGAGTATGAATGATGCATTGGAATTCATAACAGCTAATATATGAACGGTTAATGTTTTCCCAGTGCTGTTGGATTTGATTATGTGCCACACAGGTCATTTTTGTGTTGCTGTATTTTCAACATTATCAATGATTACGTTTACATGAATATATTTCATTTATGCCCACACGACAAACTCTGAGCTACTGGATGATAGTATGAAGTAAGGACTGGTGTGAGAGGGTTGTTTTAATGGAATTTAATACTGCACGCCGAATAGACAGAAAACTTTTGAATTTCCTGGACAGCATTTGTAAAATTGTGTTCAGTGATGGAGGGTGTAATGAGTCCCCAGGAGTTTACTGTTTGTGCACTTGTGCTCTTGGAGATCCCGGTGTCTGTAGTCCTGTACTGACCCAGTAGGTGCAGAAAATGCAGTGTCAAACAGCTGTTTGTATGTATGGACTACCCTGTCGCAATATGTGGCGAAAAGTCCTACACAATGGTAATAGTTTGATTAAGGTGTTTACATGTCTGTACTGCACTTCAATAGTGCAACTAAACTAGGAAAACTCAACATGTATTAGTTTGAGTTGTGTTAATTACGATTATAAATTTGGTCATATTATGACTTTAATCAAAAATTGTTGTAGACTCTTAATCAGAGTTTTGTCTTAATCTTATTACAATCTGAGTACTGGTGTCCATGTAAACATACTGAGCAAATTGTTATCTGGAGCTGATTATTTGAATCAGTGAGTCATGAACTGCAGACTCACTGTGAGCTGATCATTTGAATTAGTAAGTCATTAACTGCACTCGTGCTGAGTGGATCATTTGAATCAGTGAGTCAGGAACTGCAGGCTTGCTCTGACTGTACCATTTGAATCAGTGAGTCATTAACTGCACTCATGCTGAGCAGATCATTTGAATCAGTGAATTGTTTACTTTACACTCGCTCTGAGCAGATCATGTAAATCAGTGAGTCATTAACTTTACACTTGCTCTGACTGGATCATTTGAATCAGTGAATCATTAACTGCACTCATGCTGAGCAGATCATTTGAATTAGTGAGTTGGAAACTTTACACTCGCTCTGAGCAGATCATGTAAATCAGTGAGTCATTAACTTTACACTTGCTCTGACTGGATCATTTGAATCAGTGAATCATTAACTGCTCTCATGCTGAGCAGATCATTTGAATCTGTGAATTGTTAACTTTACACTCTCTCTGAGCAGATCATGTAAATCAGTGAGTCATTAACTTTACACTCACTCTGACTGGATCTTTTGAATCAGTGAGTTATTAACTGCACTCATGCCGAGCAGAACATTTGACTCAGTGAGTCATTAACTTTACACTCACTGACCGGATCATTTGATCAGTGAGTAGTTAACTTCATATTCCCTCTGACCAGATCATTTGAATCAGTTGGTTGTAACTGGAGACTCCTTCTGACCAGATAATTTTATTCAGGGTTATTGACTCATGAATCAAAGCAATCAGATCTGTTCAATTAACAAATACATTTTTCAGTGTGATTTTGTGAACAGATTCAACCGGTTACATGAAAAGATTCAGCTCGTTCATGTTTAAACACTGCTATCACGTCTCTGAGCAGGCGAGGATTTCACCAGCTCAAAATAACCATTTATTAAATGTAAAAGAGGAGTAAAAATTCTAACATTTTGTTTCGGAATGGGCGACATGGTGGCTCAGTGGTTAGCACTGTCGCCTCACAGCAAGAAGGTCGCTGATTCGAGTCCCGGCTGGGTCAGTTGGCATTTCTGTGGAGTTTGCATGTTCTCCCTGTGTTCGCATGGGTTTCCTCCGGGTGCTCCGGTTTCCCCCACAGTCCAAAGACATGCGTTATAGGTTAATTGAGTAAACTGTGTGAATGAGAGTGTATGGGTGTTTCCTAGTACTGAATTGCAGCTGGAACGACATCAGCTGTGTAAAACATATGCTGGATAAGTTGGCGGTTCATTCCACAGTGGCGACCTCTGATAAATAAAGGGACTAAGCTGAAGGAAAATGAATGAATGAATGTTCTGGAATGTTGTGAAGTGAAAAACCCTTAAAATCTAAATACTCTGATAAAGTAAAGATGCTCAAAACGTATGGAAGTACAGTAGTAAAAAATATGCAGTTACCTTAAATGTAAATTCTGCATTTTATTTTTTCAGTTGCATTCATTTTTTCAGACTACATGCATGCATAACCTGAAGTGTCCCATGAAATTGTGCTTTGAAAATATCACAATTATTTTGTGTTGACAGAATAGTATAATATAGTATAATAATAAAGTTGAATACACCTATTTTTAAGGCTTGATTTCTCAAAGATGCACTTTTCCTTTTTAGTAACCAAATTATGGTATCGATTTTTAATACTAAAATAATTAGAATGTAAAAATCTTGAAAAAATACCAAGTTTACTTTAAAAAAATAATACGTAAACTCATTGATTTATTGAAATTATATGTATGCATGAACGTATGTATGGCTTGATTCCTCTAAGTTGCATCTGCTGTTGAGACTGAACCACTTTAACTGTGTCAAAGCAAGCGAATCATTACACACCACCAGCTACACACACACACACACACAGACACACAGAAGCATTTCTCTTTGCCCCATTACCCACAAGCCAGCGTGACCAATCCTGCTTTGTCACCAATGGTCAGATCATTCAGTGGCGGCTGTATTTCTCTCTGCCTCTCTTTCTCTCGCTCTTTTTCTCCACAGACTCACTCGCTCAGCTGTCGCATGAGAGGAACGTGAAGGGGGAAAAGACGTCGCTCCTCTCCCTTTGAGTCGGGTCAGCCAAAAGAGTCAGCGAGACAAGAGCGAAAGAAAGAAATGTGCGATTTAAAAGAGATTTAGAATTTAAAAGAAGCCCTTGAAAAGTGCGTGTGCGCCAGGGGAGGGGGCTGAATTATCATTTATATCGTCTCAAGAAGCAGATAGTTATAATCTTATCAAATATTTATAATCTGTAATTCATGGTTCGTGATCTGAAGGTTCACAAAGTTCACAGTTCTGGTTCACTGAACAGAATGTCACTTATTTATATGCATATATGTGCATTTCAGTTTTTTTTTTCCACATATGTAAGAATCCAAGCTGCGATATAGATTTAATCATGATAAGATGAATAGACTATAAAAAGCAGACAAATAAATCAGGTTTTACTTTTGCAGAGACAAATCAGATATCTGTAAAATAACTCTTAATCAAAACAGTCAATGCAGATACTTTTTTTTTGTTTAGTTTTTTACTTGCCACACATTGTATTATGTGCATTATATACACCCCTCTCAAATCTATCTTTTAAATTAATATTTTACGGTCCCACTTCATATTAAGTGGCCGTAACTACTGTGTACTTACATCAAAATATAAACAAGGTACTAATGTGTTTATAATGTATTGCAGAACATTTCTGGTGCTATTTAGGGTAGGGTTAGGGACAGGTTTATGGGTTGGGTTAAGGTGTAAGGGATGGTCAATAGTGTAATTATAAATGTAATTACAGAAATTAATTACAGATGTAATTACATGCAGGTATTTCATTAAGCATGAGTACAATTACACATTAAGTACGTTGTAAGAAATTATGAGTTTGATTGTAAGTGCATATTAGTTAAGGCCACTTAATTTTTGTGGGACCTATTTTGCTATTAATACAATACTACTATACTATGCTATACAATACTATATTTGTGCATGTACATTAGTTAGTCTTTACTAAACTGTAGCCAAATCTGTAGCTAATCTAACAAAAAACTTACGATAACGGTCCAAAAAATAGAACACCCAAATTTCTATGTTAGGGAAAAATATTAAATAAAAGAAAAATCAAAAAATATTTAGTTGATAATTTGTAGTTTGTATTTTTTTTGCAATATTAAGCTTGAATTTAAATGTATTATGTTTTTATTTTTGTAGATTTTCAGTGACAAAAATATTATTTTAATAAATATATCTTTTTAATAAATTTGTTTTGTTCAAATGCTTCAAAATGTATTGACTAAATTCACTGAGAAATGGATAAAAATATTAATTTTGTAAATGGGCACTGTATATGGGTATGTATACTTAATATAGGGGCTAATGTGTTTTTGTTATTACACATTTATATTGTTATACATTTATATGTTATTCATACACTGTAAAAAAGTCCTGGTTGCCTTAAATTTTTAAGCTGAATTAAATTAACCTTATGAGTCCATTGAACTTATATTAAACTGAATTAAAACTATTTGTGTAACTTAGAAAAAATTAAGTTAGAACATGATTAACTTTAGTTACAATGACCTAAAAACATATGCTGTCAGGACTATTTGATCATAATCTTTTACACTGTACATCTTATACATTTATGAACATTTTGCAAGTTTTTTTTATGAAGTATAGTAGTCACAATTTTGCCTTAAAGTGATTAATTTGAACCTTAAAAATGACTATATAAATAGTATTTTTATTTACGCTTTATTGAAATGATTTAAGTCATTTATTATAACCTAAAATATTTGAACTGGTTTTATTCCTGTAAAAATATCCCTTTATCCATCGTTTTAAACCTGCCAAATCATTATCAGTCCTCAAAATCACAAACAGCTCTCAGTATTTACGTTTTAACAGTGTCGTCTCCATATGTGGTGTCTCCTGTTATTGGGACGAATGGACATCTTGCCACCAAGCTGGTTCTTAATTCTCCATGTCAGATACAATGGCAGCAATTATATGCTAATCAAGGCAGGCCTAGCGTAGCGCTGTGTTGGAGCTGGTACCCGTGAGCGTGTTTAGTCATGGCTTATTACAGCACCATTACAGCGGTCACGCTTTAAATCAGCCTTTCTCCACGCAGACACCAGCGCTTTCAGCCGCAGTGTTCAAAATCATATTAAAGATAATGATATGTGCTAATGGTAGGTAATAGTCATTATTAGGACGATTGTCAGTGTAATTGTATGTAATGAATATGATAGTTTTGTATACGTTAGAGAAAAAAAACATGTGCATCGACTGCATGCAAAGTCACATTTTTGTTTTGTTTTGTTTGTCACTTTTTTGTTTTGAGAGGTTAACTTTGCAAGCTTGCATAGAAGTACAGCATCATTTTTTTTGTATTTAAGAAAACTCAAAAGTTAGAGTTTTGCATTTTTGACAGAACATGCCTGTGTGTTTGGCATGGCTTTTAAGCTCAATTTTAAATGTGCTTAATAAAAACAAAGTTTAGATAATGAATCAGATTTTTATTATTAAAAAAGCGTTATTTTTTGTGTGTGTTAGTGTATAGATTAAATGTTTAGCTTCATACACACAAAAAGAAAGACATTGAAAAGCCAGTCTGATAAACTTTTTTCAAAGTGTTTAAAGTTGCTAGGTTTCAAAATAAAATGTAAATATCTTTGAGAAAATTTAGTTTAGCTTACAATATGTGTTGCCATACATGTCACAATAAGGGTTACTTCATTTTATAATAGATTTTTTTATAGCTAATAGTACTACATTATTTCATTATCAACCATCTGTATTAAGAAAATATATTTCATTCAGAAGCAAACTAATATATTAAATTAATATATTTACATTTATATTTTAGTGCAGGTTTTGGTGGATATTTTACAAGAAAATACTATTTAGGTACTACTAATACTATTTAAGTACTAATACTGTTTAAGAAAATATATGTTTTTTTTTTTTTCCAAATACAGCTTTTTTTTGTGGAAAAATGTTCATGTTCCGCTATGCATACAGATTTCTCACAGCATTCAATAAAACATGCATCTTTGCATTATGATATTAGTCTTCAATAATACATAAAGCAGATATTTCTGGAAAAACGTAATGCTTTTTGAAGACGTTTTTTGAAAAAACAGATGATAAAAATATAATCCGAAAATAATATATTCATTCATTCATTAATTTTCCCTCAGCTTAGTCCCTTATTTATCAGGGGTCACTACAGCGGAATGAACCGCCAACTATTTCAGCATATGTTTTATGCAGCGGATGCCCTTCCAGCTGCAACCCAGTACTGGGAAACGAAAATAATATATCGTATATAATAACATAGAAAATACTATTTAAGTATTACTAACACTATTTAAGAAAATGTTGAAGTATTATTAAACTATTTAAATATTCTAAAAAATACTATTGAAGGATTTAAATAAAATAAAAACTTAAATAGTATTTTTAGTATTAAATAAAATTTCCCAGTACTGGGTTGCAGCTGGAAGGGCATCCGCTGTGTAAAACATAAGCTGGATAAGTTGGTGGTTCATTCCGCTGTGGCGATCCCTGATGAATAAAGGGACTAAGCCAAAGGAAAATTAATAAATGAATAATAAATAAAAATACTGTTTAAGTATTTTCTACTTATAAAATGGAATGCAATTGTGTTACTTGATCTAGTGTAATTATTAGTGCTTATTAGTGTAATTACTTATTAGAGTTATAAAGATTAATTATTAGTATGTATTAGTATGTAATGTATTAATTATTAGTGTAATTCATCCCTGTATGCTTTCAAAAAACATTGCAGTGCAAAAAATACAATATTTATAGTGTATATTTCTATTCAGCTTGTAGTTTTAAGCTGACAAATATTGCATATGGGTTCACATTTGCCTTAAAATAAAACACACATCTCAACACTTATTTGCATCTAGGACGACATAACAACAAACCCTGCCTGTATAGAGAAGCTTTTCTTTCAAACTGTATGTTTTACCAGTCTTCTCTAATTTGAATGGTAATCAGGCCAGCAAATTGCCGTTCTCACAAAACCCAGGCATTAGCATTCGCATATGTGCTGCTGCGTGCAGGCATCTCCTTGGCCCTCTTCAGTCATCAAAACGACACACACACAAACGCTTCACCCGCACAAAGCCGAGGCCGTTCTGAAAGGCAACTCTGACAAATGAATTGTTTTAAAATGAAGCTCCCTGTCTGTCTGTCTGTCTGTTGACTGCACCTATGCCCCGAAAAAAAAAAAAAACTTTAACACACCCCCAGCGGCCGCACCTCCCACCCCCTAAAAGCAAAGGCCCCTTTTGTTAACCTAATGTGCATTTACCAGTTGCTTTAGCCGGAGACATCTGCTGTGTGCAACCAGTCAATATTGAGAGGCCAGTTCAAAGCAGCCAGTTCATTATTCCTGTCAGCTTAACAGGCAAAAGGTGGCAGACTGCGGGAGTGCTGGAGCACAATGCAGGGCACAATGAAGGCCTCATTACGGCATGATTTATCAGGACAAGATGCCCATTTTCACCTCGGGTCGGCACCGTTTTTTTTATTTTTTAGGTTTGTCTGTTTCCGCGTCGCCACCCTTCACTGAGGGGAATGATATTGTAAAAGGTCATGCTGAAAGTGGGAAGCTGCACGGTGGTTATGGTGAAGTGTGTCCGCTGATGGTGGTGCCTCGGTTGGAGGGGTTATATGTTACAGCTGCGATTTTAAACGACTTTTTATGACATCTTTGTACTTGAGTTTATAAGACTGTTTGTGATTGTTTTATGAAGTAGCACTTTACCACACTAGTGGTAACCTCTAGATTAACTAGTTTGGATGTATTTAAAGGGATAGTTCACCCCCAAAAAATTCTAATTCTGTCACCCTTCATCTTTGGAACACAAGTTAAGATATTTTCCAGGGACATCCATGCATATTTCAACAAGACCATGCAAAACCACATTCTGCACACATTACAAAGTCCTGGCTGGGGAGGAAGAGGATACAGGTACTTGACTGGCCTGTCTGCAGTCCCGACCTGTCTCCAATAAAGAATGTGTTTCATTTTAGATGAAATCAAAAAGCTCCCTCATCCTCCATAAATGTTCAAAGTCTAGAAAAGGAACCAAAAACATTGTCAAAACAGTCCATGTGACTTCAGTGGTTCGACTGTAATCATATGAAGCTCCAAGAACACTTTCGTGTGCCAAAAAACTTTAAATATGGCTTTAATCAGATGTCTTTTGTGTCCAATCAGGGTTCTGACTCTAATGGCAAATGTGTTGTGTTGCCTGTAGTAAGAGAAGTGGTGCCATGGAAGAGAAATTAGTTTTACAGTTTTTGGAGACTCAAAAGTGTTCTTGGAGCTTTGAATAATTAGTAAATTGAAGTCACATGGAATGTTTTAACTGTTTTTGGTTCCTTTTTGCATTTTGAATGTTTTGTTCTATGTCTATGGAGGATGAGGGAGCTCTCAAATTTCATCTAAAATATTTACAAATTTGTGTTCTGAAGATGAACCAAAGTCTCAGGGGATTGTAATGACACGAGGGTGAGTTATTAACAACATAATTTAGATTTTTGGGTGAACTAACCCTTTAATATGACTGAATCAAAACTTTTAACGCTCAGATTGGGTAGAAATAGATTACATGGGGTTAATTTATCTGTATTAAGATAACTCCCTTTTGACAAAAGTGTTTAGTTGAACAGTGAATCTTGTTTACTGATTTTTACTGATAGTTATTGACAGAGGAGTGACTTGAGCTAGTTGCCATATGTATACTACAGTAAATACCGTAAGACTTGGTTTTTGTTGCCGTTGTGATATTTAAAGACTTTTTAAGACATCTTTATGCATGTTTGTGCTTGTTTTGTAAAGTTATATGCCTTGAATGTTAGTTTGGTGGTGGACTTAAAGAGATGGTTCACTTAAAGTGAAATCTTTGTGCTTGAGTTTCTTTTTTCTAGAAGACATTCTTTTTTAAAGAAGATATTTTGATGAATGCTGGTTGATGGCAGGGTAACATATTAGTAACAAATGTATAATTTTTTATTATATATATTCATTCATACTACCGGCAAAGATACTTGACAAAAAAAATACATATGCAAACTGGTGGTGTAGGGTGCTGCGTCGGTTGGAGACTTAGATTTGTTTTTATATTGTGGCCTGTGATTTTTATTTATTTATTTATTTTTAATACCTTGTACAGAAATGTGTTTGTCTTAATAATACAGACTGTTTGCAGTGGTTTTATGAAGTAGCAAACATCTCTCTCAAAGGTTTGACATGTGATTCAAAAATCGATTTTAAAGGGATTTTTCATTTATTCTCCCTCCACTTGTTTCAAACCTGCTTTCTTCTGTTGAGCACAAAAGACGAAATTTGGAAGATTATTATAAACCCATTGATTTTCATTTTCCACAAATTTTCATTTTTGGATGAACCATCCCTATAAATCATGTGGTAATCAATGTTGGCAGTATTTGTGAAGATTTGTGGGTTTTGCTACTCATCTTGTAGGATTCAACTGAAACGTGAAACCTGTTACTACTGATTTGACTACTAATTTTAGTTTTTTCTACAAAAAACATTTTCTGTTATTTTACTTATTTCTCTCTATATTATTTCTCATACATTATATTATTTCGAACTACTAAAATGTCAATAAAAGTCACTTTGTTAAACTGTAGAGCTGAATTTTCAACATCAAAAGTCGACAAAGCAGAGATCAACATCCCATAATGCAATTCACAACTGTAAATAAATGGAAAACACTCGTGAAACTGTTAATTAACAGATATTTTTTACAGTGCATAACTAGGCTAACCCAAGTCTTTGTATCCAATCAGAAAGTGGTCAGTCATCTTCCACCTCATCATTTCATTGACTCTCCACAACACTATTCATAATTCCATATACTGGGCTGAACCATAGAAATTGCTGTTTAAAGATGATCCACCTCTGCCCTCAATGAAAGCCAAGTCTAGTCTCCTAATGCTCATAGATAATATGCGCTGATCAATGCATCTCATTCATCCATATGCATTGATATCATAGCACGTCTAATAGCCTAATTGCTATTTAATATATGGAAGAGACGAAACGGAGAAGATTCGGTCTCGACTCATGTGCCGTTTTGTTAAGACGCCACGGCCACACCCCTTTCTGAATCCATTTGCCTAAATCACAGCGTCTCCAGAGGCCCGCTGGATAATGTACCAGCCGAGCCTGGTAAACTGTTTTGTTAACAATGCATTATGAAGGCAAGAAAAAAAAGGGAGGACTAAAAGAAAAGAGAGAGGCGTAAAAAAAAGAGGTGGACACTTCTGAATGCCAAACAGTTGGGTGGGTGTGAAGGGGCCTCTCTATTCGGGAAGAGCAAGAGGTGACACCCCTGTCTCTTCTTTACACACAAACACACACACACACACACAGTCCATTTTTGTTGAAGGCTCTGCTTAGTCACACCACCTGCTCTGCTTATTTTTCAAACACACACTCATATGACGGTAGTGACAGAAGGCGTCTTTTACTTCCTGGCTGGCTCACCATTTTTTTACCCATCACTTTTTATACCGCTCCTCCCCGAGCGCCGGCTTCAATAGGAGATGACAGCGAAGATTGAATGGCCGTCACGGAAAAGGCAGAAAGACATAATAAAAACGATCAATAATGTTGAGATCAGAAGAGTGTTTAAAGTCTATGCGTGTGTGATGGAAAGAGAGAGAGAGGCCTTATGGGTCATCCGTCACGGTTAGTGTTTCCTTGTCATGACGGGTTATAATAAACACCCATTATTTGCTCAACATTATCTTACTTCTGCTTCAAAGGGGGATTAAATGTATGGCAATTTGACACCGAATCATGTTCGTTTATGAGAGCCAGCAGGGCCTGAGTATTTTTTTTTATTTAATTTAATTTAATTTAATTTTATTTTATTTTTATTTTTTAATTATTTATTTATTTATTTATTTATTTATAATTATTTTTAAAATATATTTTTTTTATTTTACATTATTTTATTTTATTATTTATAATTATTTAATTAAATTTTCTTTATTTATAATTATTTTATTTTGTTATTTAATTAAATTTTATTTTATTCATTCTTTTTATTAATTTTATTATTAATTTGTTATTTTATTTTATTTTATTCAATTTTATTTATAATTATTTATTTTTATTCAATTTTACTTATTTATTTATAATTATTTTATTTTGTTCAATTTTATTTTATTTATAATTACTTTATTTTATTTTATTTTATTCAATTTTATTTTATTTATTTATTTATAATTTTATTTTATTCAATTTTATTTTATTCAATTTTATTTTATTTTATTTAACAGTCAATCCAATTAATTATTAAGTAGTCATTTATTATGGTATGTACTTAAATAAGTAGATAGTTGTTTATAAGTCTGAAAACTTTAAGTATTATTTCTTTATATTAAAATATTTAGAAGTGACAGTAAAGACTTACATTGTCATCAAAAATTATATTGAAATCTCTGTTTATCAAAACGTCCTTTATTTTTTTTCTCTCCTGCAAAAATTATGTGAACATACATAAAACATTAATAAATTATTTAAAAAAAATGACTAGTGGTAATTATTTGGTTTGTTGCTTTTTATTTTTTGCATTAAGTAATTCAATCATAATTTATATATGGAATATATATTTTTTCATATCATTTGTTAATATAATGCTCACTTTATATCATTTTTCTATATTAAAATCATGAAGTTTACTTATAACACCATGTCTGTACAGACATGATTTCCTGTCCTGTCAAAATTCTGCACCCGGTCTCTTCAGATGAGTTCAATATCTAATCCAACAGCCACCATTTAGCACCTCTCCATGTTCCACACTTGCACCTTTCCCAGGACACTGATCCCCCAAAGGACTCTGCAAATCCAGTAAGTCCCTCTCTGATTAGCCATTAGCCCCTACGCCGGTGGGTTTAGTGTCCCTCTCGCCCCTCCAGGCCTGGTGCAGTCTTTCGTCCTTTCTCTCGACTAATTGGCACAGAGGGGGATCTGACAGGCCTCAGCCGGTGGGAATAGACATTGACATCTGATCTGATGCTCACTTAAAATCAAAATCAGACTAAACTGTAGTGTCGGGCCTTCTGGGCTCCCATGAGAATGGAGATCTGGGCAGCAGGTTTGGGACACCGGTGTCAACATTGACGACACATGAAAGATTAAAGCATAGGGACAGGCTGTTTTCAGTTTCACTTGGTGGTTGGATATTAGACCGTCTGAGGAGAAGTTTTGACACAATAAGAAAACGTGTTAACAGACATTGTATTAAGCAAGGCAAGATTGTTTATATAGCATATTTCATACACAATGGTAATTCAAAATGCTTTACATAAACAAAATTAACATAAAACAAAATACAAATATAAGAAATAAAAACAACAAAGAATAAAAATTATTAAAAGCAGATTAAAATTTGTTAAAACAGGTTTTAAAGGAATAAAAAAAAAGACATAATAGTGTGATCTGATTATTACAAGAATCCTTAGATTTCATTTCAATATATAAGACAATATACAGTCAAGCCTGTAATTATTCATACCCCTGACAAATTCTGACTTGAAGATTTTTGTTCAAATGTAAATAAAACAAAATGATGTCTCTTGTACATCGTCTTATTATCGTTTGAGAGAAGCCTGTGTCATTTCCCGTCAAAAAAACGAAAAACTTGCTGGTTGAATAAAAGTAACTTTAAATCAAAATTTGCTAGGGGTATGAATGATGTCGGGCTTGACTGTATATATAAAAAACTTTAATAAAAAAAATTATAAATAATTATTCATAAATCATTGCAAAAAGGTATATAAGAATAGCACCATAATCTGCATTTAAAAATCAACAAACATTCAAACATTAAAAAATTGCTTATGACCCTTCACTAGTATGGAAATTAAGAAATCAAAATCAACATTTACACAATGATTTCAGCTAAAACTCAATTTGAAACATTTATGTATTTTGGTCAATTTCACCAGTTAAAGTTGCGGCCAAGCGCGACCTCCCGCTCTCCCTCGTGAAGCTAATACGGAAGTTACTGAAACTGCAATTCATCGATATTCCGCTAGTCCTGGCTCCATAATAGAGCAAATTTCTATTGAGCCCCCTGTTAAAATGGCCAACTTAAAAAAGGTGTTTACAACCTGCTACAAAGAACGATTTTGGTGTATATAGCCAATATTACCCTTCATGACAGCTGTGAGGGGGTGATTTTTTTTATAACTCATCCGTTTCGTTTATATTCAGTTATATTAAGTCTGCATAATTAAGGGCGTGGCCACTTGAGTGACAGCTAGGTCTCGCTGCTCGCCGTCACTTCACCTCAGCTGATTCCGGCTGATTAGCATCTGAACTTGGCATATACATCGTATTTTTGTTTTGTTTTATGTGGCTTTACACAGTCAATTGCTTTTTGGAATTTTTCCTACAATTATCAGGTGATATGGCATGCTGTGTGCACTTAATTCACAAACCATTCACGTGGCCTCTATTTCCTAGGTGAGTGAAATTATATACTTATATATCATATCTATAAATGTATTTGTTTTATTTAAGATAATTTATCATTTATCATTTTCTTTAAAACTTGAATGCACTTCAGAATCTGGCAGATTGATTAGCTGTAGGCTCTAGAACAGTCATCTGAAATGTTGTCATAAAGTGTTATGCCTGGATTTCATAAATAGCCTTGTATTTACTAACACGGACTATATTTGAAGTATTTGGAAGTAATTCGCGTTTTCCTCCTGTAGAAAAACGTCATAAGAACAATGCTTAGTGTCTCAATGTATTACAACAGTGTTTTTAAAAGTCTAAACACTTTATTGATATAGTATACAACCAAGCACATGTGGCCAGAACACAAACGAGTCGCAGGTAATGAAGAATTAAGCGTTTCTCCCATAGAAAAGCCCGTCTAAGCAAAATGCTAGCAGGCGTCTGTAGCTCCGCTTACGCTCCGCCTCTTTGCCCTTGTTTGGTATCCCCCGGTCGGTGCGATGACGCACAAACAAAATGGCGACAATTGGCCTACTTGTAGCTTCTTTTGCGTTCTTCAGAAAACTATGGGTGACGTCACAGATACTACGTCCATATCTTTTACAGTCTATGGTTGCAGCACCAATAGCCTAGTGGTTAAGTGTGTCGACACAGCACTGAGGTACTCATGACGACGCAAGTTTGAGTCCCGGCTCGAGGCCCTTTGCTGATACTTCCCCCCTCTCTCTGTTTACCTAACTCCACTATACTGTCCTATATGAAAAAGTAAAACAATTACATATACAGTAGTCAACATTTGAAGTGGATCAAAACAGTTTTTCAAAATTGTCCTATGACAAGAATGGGTGTTGTTCAATAGCTTTAGGACAACTTTGATGAAAGCTTTTGATCCACTTCAAAAGTTGACTGCTGTATGTATGTATATATATATATTGAGGACAAAATTGTCACTTCCTAAAAACCGGCGGCACGTATTAAAAAAAAAAGGGAATTTGCTGCAGTAGGAGGGGGTACGAGAGGGTCTTTTTCTTATATAATAAATTACTTGTACCTCAGACAAAATGCAGTGAACGTGTGGAGGCTTTTGGAGGCATGAGAAGGTCTTTGGGAGCACAGACGCTCAAAACTGTTCTGGAGGTAATAATACTCAACCACTTTGATGACGAACTTTGGCTAAAGGATTTTAGCAAAACAACATTTAAGATGTTGTGCAATGTGGTCAGTCTGCTGGTTTGTACGTTAATGCCATCTCATCGCATGATCTGTTAAAACAAAATCATGACTTTTTTGATCTGCATGCATGCTGGAATTTATTTGGTAAATGTGTTTTCACCGTAGTTTATTCATTTGTGTTTTTATGCACATTTTCAGAATGTATGTGCATCTTGGAATTTCCAATGTGCATATTCAAAATGTTTGACAGGAAAATTGACACTTCCGTTTGGGATTCTTAAGTGGAGGTCTTGTTTCAGTATTCTTTGTTTTGGCAAAGTGTCTGAGAATCTCACACCTTGTACTTACAAGGACTCATTTGTCACCTTCATTTGTCAGGATCTATATCATTTTGCCTTCTCATATTCATTTGTTGACTTTTTAAGTGAAAAGTGAAATATTGTGTTTGGGCCAATTCTCTTGTAAAAAAGTTGCATAACTTAATAGATGTTTTTTACTTCCAGCTCTCTTGTTAATGTTCTTATTATCCACTTTCAGCTTCTATGCCACCCTCTGTGATCAGATGTGCTCCAACAGTAGGCACATACAAATCACATTCAGGTTATTTTATGATTCTTTTTAATCATTTTCTTTATGTAAAGCACATTCAATTGCCATTATGTATGAAATGTGCTATATAAATAAACTTCCATTGTCTAATGCTTACATACAAAATTATTAGTAGTGTTAAGATTGATGTGGTTGGAAATTTGAAAAATGTGCTATGGAAAACAAATCAAAATATTAATTTTCAGATTTTTCTACGATATAACTACTACTATTATTATTATTATAGCTATTACTGCTACTCTCTTCTCCACAGCCACTACGTTTATTATCAACAATATTATTATTACTATTATTTCTTCACTTATGTATGCACCCAAGTTTTTTTTCCTTCATTCTTCTCATATATGTGTATATTGTTACTGACTGTAGTTCATGTATTCTGTCCTTTTGGTTTTGCGTAATATAAAAAAGAATATTGATTTTTCATAATAATTACATATGTGACCAATAGTGTACAACAAATTACTGAATGCATTCGTTTTCGTCCATATAAATCAAAGAAACCAAGTTTTCTCTTTTCCCTCCAGCAGCTTGCCTTTTTCTTCTGAATTTTCTCCATCCAAATAAGATTCATAAGACGATTCCCATCCCATTCTTGCTGCAGCATCCCTCTGTCTATCATCCCTTCTGAAAAGAACCAGAGAACACAAACCACAGTGAGTCTGAACATCACAGTCGCTCAACTCCTAAGCAAACATCTCCTTCCTAATGACTTGCCCATCTTCTCCACCTCTCCAATTAGCTTCAGGAATGTAGCAGCACACAGTTTCTCTAATGCCAGATAATCTCTAACACACACACACACACAAACACACACTGCTCTCAGCCCAGAGATAATCATGGAGCCACCCAGGCAGTGAATGTATGAGTGTGGAGGAATGAAACGCTCCCAATCCCTTCCAAACCTTTATCGCCGGGTTCCTCATCAAGCAATAAATGGGGAATATGCAAATGCTGATGTGGTAGGAGGGCTACTGTAGGGTTTATAAGGATTAGTGCTTGTTCAGCTCAGCTCCCTGCAGTGCTGGCACACTAATACAGGTGTTGGTAAATTGTTGTTGGCCTCCAGCAAATTTGGCTCCTTTCAGCGTGGCATTGTGCTGGCGGTCTGGCCATTTGTAGTTGTGTTTGCTCCTCGGCAGGACGATCCCTCAGTGCTGTGGTGGGTCTGAAATGATCCTCCGCTCCGTTCGGAGTCCACACTCTGGGCTACTTTGGATCATCTTAATGAGGCTCTTAAAGCCAAAGTCATGCTGAGAGGCCAATTCCAGACCTGGAGATGCAGATTCCTCCTTTTGTTGAACGAACTCTTCTTTTAAGATTTGCTCTGTGTGTATTTGGAGCACGTTTGGTAGAAGACATTGTTAGAAAAACTTGGAAAAGCCTTCAATGGCTGATGTGGGAAAAAGTGTTGAGGTCAGCGACTTGCATGTTTCCAGACGGGAGGTTGAGTTGCACACAAAGCTGCGCCTCGGAGAACATCGGCAGCTCAAAGAAGTCATTAGGAGAGTCCAGACCAACCACAAAAGAGAGATTTGAGGTCTGCAAACAGACTGATGGAGAAAACCTAAAACAAACACTGATATCCACTAAGAGGCTTTCTCTTATTATAGTATCTCATAGAAACCAAAAGACAGTGCTTGCTTTTACACTTTCACAACTCTGGGAATCTCAGGAAACCCTGATGAGAACAAAACTGTGGGATGACTCGCCTTTTGTCTATCTATCTGTCTGTCTGTCTGTCTGTCTGTCTGTCTGTCTGTCTGTCTGTCTGTCTGTCTGTCTGTCCGTCCGTCCGTCCGTCCGTCCGTCCGTCCATCTTTGTGTTGATAGATCCATCCATTGTGTGTCTGTCCATCCATTCGTCCATCCATCCATCCATCCTTCCATCCATCCATCCATCCATCCGTCCATCCATACATCCATCTTTGTGTTGATAGATCCATCCATTGTCCGTCTGTCTGTCCATCCATCCTTCCATCCATCCATCTTTGTGTTAATAGATCCATCTATTGTCCATCTGTCCATCTATCCATCCATCCATTGTCCGTCTGTCTGTCCATCCATCCATCCATCCATCTATATTTGTGTTGATAGATCCATCCATTGTACGTCCGTCCATCCGTCCATCCATCCATCCATCCATCCATCCATCCATCCATCCATCTATCCATCTTTGTGTTGATAGATCTATCCATTGTGCGTCTGTCCATCCATCCTTCCATCCATCCATCCATCCATCTTTGTGTTGATAGATCCATCCATTGTCCGACCGTCCATCCATCCATCCATCCATCCATCCATCCTTCCATCCATACATCCAACTTTGTGTTGATAGATCCATCCATTGTCCGTCTGTCTACCCATCCATCCATCCATCCATCCTTCCATTCTTCTATCCATCCATCCATCTTTGTGTTGATAGATCCATCCATTGTCCGTCTGTCTACCCATCCATCCATCCCATCCATCCATCGATTCATCCCTCCGTCCATCCATCCTTCCATCCATACATCCAACTTTGTGTTGATAGATCCATGCATTGTCCGTGTGTCTACCCATCCATCCATCCATCCTTCCATTTTCTATCCATCCATCTATCTTTGTGTTGATAGATCCATCCATTGTGCATCTGTCCATCCATCCATCTTTGTGTTGATAGATCCATCCATTGTCCGTCCATCCGTCCATCCATCCATCCATCCATCCATCCACCCATCATTTGTTTTTCTGTTGTTTTTTCTGTTATTTTATCTATTATTCAATTTATCATTTTATCTGTCCGTTCATCTCCAAGTCTGTCTGAGCCTGTGTCCATCCGTCCGGCCATCCGTCCATCCGTCCATCCATCCAGCCATTGTTCTCTCTGTTTGTATGTCAGGTGTGATGACTATTGTTTTTTTTTACTTTAACATAGATTTTATTTTATTTCCTACTGTCTTTTCCTTCTTTTTTTTCCCAGAATGAGCATTGATTTTACTCTGGTCTGATCTGATTTCACATAAACAACTTTCCAATGTACCATAAAGAACTCTTTGCCAAACCTAATTATAGCTTTTAGTAGTCAGCTTTTTTTCCACCTCTCCTTCAGATTCACAGTCTAATTTAAACTTCACCAGAAGACATATGGATGTTTCAAAACAAAGAACAAAAAAAAATGACAGGAGCACAACTGTTTATGTTTGTTTGTTCAGTTGTTGAAATGTAACAAATCTATTTTTCATTCACATACATTTACACTGATATTTAAATTACAAATGAACTGTGTAAAAACAGATGTTTTTCAGCACCTCCCCCATGCGCACAGCAATAGAAGTCAATGTAAATTGAGTAAATGAAGCCTGGTCTACAAGAAAACACTGACGGTGCTGTGCTGTAATACACCTCAGCTCTCTCTCCTCCTATTGTCTGCTGTCGTATCCGTGCTTTATTCAACATGCCAGACAGATGTGCCAATGCATTTCCAAGTATTATGTGATCCTGCTGTGTCCTGGCAGGAGCCTCATCTACGCCGCATCTCCCTCTGTGTCGCCGGCTCTAATCTGTTTGCTCATTTAATTACGCCATTGTTTTGGATGAGTTTCAGGAAGCCTGGTCAAAGCAGGTCCGAGACCAGCTTAGCTGATGGCATTTGAGCCACAAAGCCGAGCTGAGCTGCATTGATACTAAGCCCGAATCAGCTGTTCTGCCAGCATAGAGACTCTTTTCTCATTTTACACAGACATGCCTGTTTAATGAATACAGTCATGCAGGAGACAAAAAAGAAAGATATAGGAAGAAAGAACAATAAGGCAAATAATGACAATGTTGTTGACATTAATATGGATGATCAAACTAAGTGTAAGAATACATACGTGGTGAGAAAATTGATTCATTTCATGAAAGGTTTCAGTCACACTTATAGATAATTAATATTAATATTTTTGTTAATTAAAGCAAATTAAATGTTACCTGGAATATACAGTTGAAGTCAAAATGATTAGCATTAGCCCTCCTGTTAAATTTAAGTTCTTTAAAAATACTCCCAAGTGCTGTTTATTTAACAGATTGATTTTCTTAAAAATTGTTTTAAACATGATAGTTTAAATAACTAATTTATAATAACTAATTTCTTTTGTCTTTGCCATGAATAAAATATATATATTTTACTATTTATTTTGCAAGATACTAGTATTCAGCTTAAAGTTCAATATAAAGGCTGAACTAGCTTAATTAAGTTAACTAGGCAAGTCCAATTCATTATAGGCAAGTTATTGAATAACAGTGGTTTGTTCTGTAGGCAATCGGAGAAAAAATATTTCAATCATGAAAAAAAGGAGGACTAACAATATTGACTCTTTTTTTTCCTGTCAAACTAAAAGAAATAAGACTTTTTTCAGAAAACAAAATATAATAGGAAATACTGTGGAAATATCCTTGCTCTGTTAAACAGCACTTTGGAAACATTTGAAAGAAAAAAAATATGGCTATTTTTATATACACGATTATGCCGTTGAACTGTTGTATAAACGCAATATCACACTAGTAGTGCAATATGGCTGTATATCGGCACTGGTGGGAGGCGTGCGTTGCCTTAGTATCCCACCAGTGACGATATACACCCATATTGCACTGCTACTAGTGGGATATTGTGTTTATACAACAGTTCATCTGTATAACTAGTATAGCTGAGAACTAGTATTTGAATGATTCTCGAGCGTAATGTCTAAAATGATGACAAAACAGGTGATTTTGCTCACATTTTAAGATTATAAAGCTGAACGGCATGAAATGCCATCAGTCCACAGAGATATCTCCCAGTATTTCTGTTGCAATCGGGAGATCACAATAATTATCCCCCAAAAAGCCAAAGCAAAGCAAACACTACCAGATTACTGTTGTGTTTGCGATAAGAAAAAACGCTAAACACATGCGGGCATTTCTTCTTTCTTTCTTTTTACTGAACTAGTCTGCAGTAACGAAAGCAGGAGATGCATTAGAAACAAACAGATGGCCAACCAAAAGGTAACTCAGGGTTATACAACGAGTGGCCAACAAAAAACACATACATTCCTGATATTTCACACTCAATACACTACAATTACTATGGTATAAATACAGCACTACAACTTACAAAAGAGAGAGATTGACTTAGAATATCACTTACCTGTTTAATAATGATTTGATCAGCTGTAGTTAGCTGTTTTTAGCTTCTAAGGGCTTATTATGCGGTCTCTGTCGCCATCTTGTGGATGGATAACGTCTTTCGCACGGCTATCAGCCAATCAGATTCAGAACTGTTGTATAAATATATATATACAGCAGGTCATTGCAACATATTTTTATGTGACACTAACTGATTAATATTAAGTTAATCTTGTTTGAACCATTTTCTAAAGTTATACAAATATTAGCTTGAGGCTATAAGTTAGTGAAATGTAATTTTAAATGACTTCAATATAATTATAACAAAATAACAATTCAGAAAACACAACAAGAATTGCGAAAATATTATAACAAGACAGAAAGCCCTACAACAAATTTGAAAACAAAATTGTGAGTTTGAAAACTATTAATCAGAAAGCAAATGAACACCTTAGAAAACACTACAATAAATCAGACAAACCACAATGTAACAAGTTCGTGTTGTGTGGATGAGAAAGAAGCGGTCAGCAACTAGTGATGGCAGATCACAAACAAATCGTTCTTTTTAACCAGATCTTCTAAATGAACAGGTCGAACCAGTTCACCAAATCGAACTGAATGACGTTATTATGTTGTAGTGTAAAGGAACCGATGATCCGTTTTCATTGAAACGAACTGTCTGAAAGATCTGGTTCGCGGAAAAGATGGGAACTTCCCATCACTATCAGGACTCTGGTATGAAATAAATTCTATAACTTCACACAAAGAAGAAGTAACTGAGTAGCTCTCAGGCTCTGCTCTCCCTCTCATGTCCCATTTTAGCCACTTTTTAAATGCCATCTCTCTGTCCCAATCACTGCAAAGACACAGGTGTTAGTCATGTTTTTGATTGACCTACTTTTTAGCTGCCTGTCTTCTAGAATGGTCTCCTCCTGTGAGGGCCATTTAATCACGTACCCCTCGTGACACACAAAATAGACAAAATGGATGTGGTAGGCTGTAGTTTGAAAATGGGTTATTTATCGCTGAATGGATGAGACATCTGTCAATCAAGGTATACAGAAAATATGGCAGGCGAGTGGCAGAGTATGATAAGTTCTGAAAGTAGCTTAGTGAGAATAAATATGAATACACTTTATTTAACCTGCTGGCATTATGAACTGAAGATGAAACCGTAAGGGAGAGCTGCAGTCAGTCCAGCACTGTTCACTATGGAGTATTGGCCATAAAAATAAAGAAAATACATAATTTTTCAAATTTCCACAGGGCAAAGAACTTGTGGAAAATGTGGATTATTCAAATCAGACAGGACACAGGACCTAACTCATAACTTATACTTAACTTATAACACATTCCTCTTGATTTGTCCTAGTGTTTTCTTGATAATTTGTTTACTGACTTGTAATGTTTGCTTGTTTAAACTTTAAACACAGATGTTTTTGCAATTGTTTTGTTTTATGAGTAATTCCGTTTTTTTGTTTTATATATTTGCTTTTGTGTTTTCCGAGTTGTGATTTGTCTTGCACTTGTTTTGAGATTAAAAATAACTAAAACTAAAATAAAAATTCACATTTGAATACAAAACTCAAAATTAATACAAATATAGGTATATTTAAGAAACACAATCACAAAATACACATCGCAAATTAAAAAACAAATAAAAAAATCACAAAAACACAAGAGCAACTTACTTGAAATATATTTAATATGTATACAGAAAATGACAAATACACTTTCTCTATATAAATATTTATGAAACAATGCTTATCATTTTAAATGTTTATTAATAATATAAAATAATAAAGATAACATTATTTAATAATAGGTATATTTACATTGTTTTGTTTATTGTTAGAAATTCATGTTTTAGTGTGGACTAGTTATAACAAGGATAATTGTTTGAAATTACATCAATAAATCTAAATGAATAATGGGCAAAATTAATAATGAAAACTTCCTATTTCATTTTTCTGATTATTCTTCCTCATTGTATTGCATTTTTCACATACATACATAAATGCATACATACATACATATATATTTGTATGTATACATATAGAATTTATGTATTTATATATTTTCTTTTTACATAACAACATATAACAATCACTCCATCTTGTCCTGACTGGAGTCATAGATTATCTACCAAGCAAATGTAGAGTATAAGCTTGTCAAGCGCTCGGGTCTAATGATGTCAACAGTGTTGAACTCTGGGATTGAAAAGCCTGTGATGCTGCACCTCCGGGGCCACTGAACAATTAAGCCCATATTATCGGACAGACCTTTTTTTTTTTGACAGTAACTGACAGTTGCCTTTGACTGTAAAGACTATTGAGCTCTAATTAAGTTAATCCTCACCCGGGGATCAGCTGGGATCGTCCTGCAATCCGCACTCCCTCAGTGGTGGCTCACCGTCCCATGATTCCTCTCCGGGCCCTCGAAAACTGCAGTCCAATGTGACAATGAGCAGCAGATTGTGCTGTCAGGCTCCATTAATGGCCATCATTAGCATCACACTCAGAGTCAGTGGCTCTGCTTTAAGCCTCTGTGTGCCAGTGGACAGCTTTCAATTGGCCGGGATATGAGACATATTGCACTGCAGTGGGGCTTTAAGACTCCTGTTTCTGTGTATTCGAGGTTAGACGTCTATTTAAGAACTCTTAAATCTTTAATCAGTTACAGTAGAAACTATTTCAGAGTCATTTAGAGGCTTTTAATATTTTTGTATGCATGTGAAATATGAATATTTTGGGATTTAAGGTACAGTCAGGTCCAAAATCTCAAATCTGATTTCAACCAGAAAATAAACAGGGTTTTAGGGTTTCAAAACATAAAAAATAACTCTAGACTGATTTGACTTAACTAATTATTAATCTAGAAATTAGTAACCTTGATATATGTTTTGTGTTTCGACATTTTGAAGTGTATTAAATGTTCAGATTTATTTCTTTAGATGTACTTCAAATGTATTTATATGAATTTATATATATATATATAAATGTATGTATGTATATATACATTTTTCAAGAAGCATACAAAACATACACACCTACTTCTGTCTATTTGGTAATTTAGTTATTTGCTTATTTTAAAAAAAAACCTGTATTATATATATTTGTATTTGAACTTTAATATCAATCATCTAAAAACCATTCGAAATCCATTAACATACAACACAAGTTTATATAAATATTTATTTAAATGTTAACTTATTTTTTGAAAATAAGATAATATTTATTAATGCAAAATGTTCTGTAATTATGTGAATATAATGTAATTTAATAAGAAGAAAATATTTTTTAACAACAAAGACTACAAAACTTACAGATTTGGTTTATTATTATTTTTTTATGTATCTATTTAAATTTCATTTATATTTTTATTGTTTTTTTTTGAGTGAGTTCAATAATATTCCTTAATATTAGTTGTTCCTTCATTGATTCATTGATTTTGTTTTTTTTAACTCAAAGTTTTATTAAACCTTTTCAAACAAATCATGTGGCTTTTCTGTATAAAGAAGACCATCAGTGAAAGCAGATCAAAATTCAATTTAATTCAATTTAATTCAACTATAAAAGAAAAAGAGCAGCCATTCAGAGGGAGACATTTAGTTGGAAAAACATCAGGGAAATAGCAAAAAAATAATAATAATAAATAAATAATAATAATAATAATAAAAATCTGAATCAGAGCTTTATTGCCAGGTATGTTCACATACAAGGAATTTGTTTTCGTGACAGAACTTCTACAGTGCAACAGAATTACAGAGACAGGACAAAAAACAGATAATACATATATTTTAAAAATAGAAGTAAGTAGTGAATGCAAATATATATGCAAATGTATATTTTACATTTTATAGTTTTAAATATTTAATTGGGGGGGGTGGACACTTGAAGTGATAATTGTTGTCACTATGTGAGTTTTTTGTGTGGCACTGTTATGAAATGAGGACTCTTGACTGCAAACCAAATCAACCTTTGGGTATAAATAAAGTAACCTAACCTAACCTAATATAGAAATTGACAAGTGTATGTACAGGTATATTACTATATACAGCATTATATGTGCAGCTGTTATGTGCAAATTGGCATGTAGAGTATGTTGTTAAATAAATAAGTGTATATGTGTATAAGTGAAGTTTATTTATAAACTAATTTCGAGAGGAGCACGTGCTTATGATTGATAGCAGCTGGTCCCGCATTAGCTAATGCATGATCCACCAATCACATGATTCCTAAACCACTATAAATAACCAGAGCATCTTACCTTAGCCATCTTCGTCTTGAAGAATCCCCCCTTCCACCCCTACTCCTCCCCTTTCCTCGACAGGGCAGCACGGAGGCCCAGTGGTTAGCACTGTTGCCTCACAGCAAGAATGTCACTTGCTCAAGCCTTTACCTTGTCAAGTCGACATTTCTGTGTGGAGTTTGCATGTTCTCCCCGTGTTCGCGTGGGTTTTCCCCAGGCTCTCCGGTTTCCTCCCACAGACCAAAAAACATGTAACATAAGTAAATTGACCAACCAAATCGACACCATAGACGAGTGATTAAATTCAATAATTCTCTTCATAATTATTCATAATTTGAATTCACCTTTATCAAGCAGGGGAGTTCTCGAGACCTACCTGAGCTCAAACTCCCCTCTCACCCTGCAACGGGAGGGAGCCCCGGGCTTGAGGATCTCATGAGCTCAGGGCTCTCTCCTGGGACAGCATGCCAAACACGCTTTAATCAATCATCAGCTAAGGGCGAACTCTTGAAAAAGTAGTGATGTTTGTTTCTCAATTACTATCATAAAGTGTTCATGAGATGGATTGCCTGAGGGAAGAAACTGTTTTTTGTGTTGGGCTGTTCTGGTGCACAGTGCTCTGTAGCATCGACCAGAAGGTAAAACCATTCAAAGCATCAGGTAGCCTAAGCTTAAAATCTATCTGTATTTAAGTGATTGCTTCCAAAATATAATTCCAAATCCATTTTTTTGCTGAGATACAACTTCAAGCAAAACGCATGACTTGAAGAATTCAAGTGCACATATCAAGCTGTTTTGACATTTAAAAGCATGTTTTTAATGACGCCGTGAATGAACACCTCAGCATGGCCTCAATCGCCATTTCCTACATACGTTCATCCGATCGAAGTCAAGCCACAATGACTCAACATGTGTGTATGACAGCGGCCGCACAAAGCCATCTCTCCACCACAGGCACCAAAAACCCCACTGACACCCACAATGAGAAGCCAATTTGATGCCACTCGGTGCTAATTAACAGACTTTACTCTGTCCTGTTACTGTCAGGACGGCCAGATCGAAGCCTTTTGTCTTAAGCCGCCGGGAGGGATGCGGATTCATTCATGACACATTTAGTCATTCTTTCCTCTCCTGGACGAGATTGGTTTAAGCTCGATAATAGAAAAAGAGCAGCTTTTCAGACGGAGGCTTTAAGGTGGAAAAGCAGCAGGGAAAATTCATTCATTGCACGGGCAGATTTAGATGCTCTGTGGGTTGCTTGCTGAATAACACTTGCTTATTTGTGCTTTACAGTGATTTTATTGTACAAGAATAGATCAAACTCTGTGCCTGTAGATTTATTTATTTATTTTGTTTGCTATTTCTACAACTGATTTCGCAATGCGTAGGTCACTTACTAAGGACATTTACATCCGCATCAATACACTTATAACTCAGGCAACAAAAAAACAGCTCATTAAAATAATCTGTTGTTTTTGTTTACATGCAAACCAATAACCTGGCAATGAAGGTAAAGCATGTTCACAGTCCCTCATACTTCTTGGAAAACATTGTGCAATTCTGAGTGTGCTCCACACAGGTGAATGGCTTGACAAAACCAATTGTAGGACACACTCTCTTCTCTCCTTATGCACCAGGCACTTTCTTATCATCACTCCATATTTCTAAAAACATCATGCAATTCTTAGGCCCTGATCAGACTAAATGTGCTATTTGTTTTGAGAGCCGCACCTTTTGAATGGTTTATTAATGGCCGCGAGCGTTTTGTGCACTGCTTATGTGCCCTGCGTTTTAACCCCCTGCTGCACCTCACCTTTTTGCCATTGCATTCTGTACACCTGCAGTTGAAAAAAGTCTCTGAGCAGAAAAAGCACACTACGTCAATCACTTCTTTTTCATCCTCCAATCAAATGAAAGCACCTCACTTACTTCTTGCAATTCTGAGTGTGCTCTACACAGGTGAATGGCTTGACAAACCAATTGTAGGACACACTGTTATTTGTGAGTCATTATATGGACACTTGCTCCGAGAATCGTTATAACCGGATCATTTAAATCAAATGATATATTAATTAATTAAATTCTGCTCTGTCACCTTTTAATGTTGAAAAGTTTGAAAAAGGGGCTTCTATTGACAGTTTGAATTGAAGGGATATTGGCCTATTGTCTAATTTTCTGTTATTTTATGCACTTAATTGTATATATATATATATATATACAATTAAGTGCAT
>CAIGQV010000818.1:25203383-25223340 GCA_903798115.1 Danio jaintianensis | reverse complement strand
ATTTTTTGCAGTGCAGTTTCTGTGTTTTGTGATTAAAATTATGTTTTGTTTTCCATTATTTTTTTTAAAATTGCATTATGGGATGTTGATCTATGCTCTATCAATGTTTGATATTGAAAATGTAACTGTACAGACAGTGACTTTTATGTCATTTATAGTAGTTTAAAACAAAATATTGTATAAATAAATGCATATGTAAACAAATCCATAAAATAACAGAAAAGGGCAACTCACCAGATTACCAGTTTTGTACTGTAATTTACATTATCAACTTAGTCAATATATACCTTATTGCATTAAAGTAACTAACATTTTACTATGAAAATACAGTTTAACATTTAATACACAATGTAATATGCTAGTTTCTATTGTCATGCTTCTTTTTAAACACTAGCATATTTTCCATTAAGAAATACTTATTTTAGCTACTAGTGCTTATTATTTTGGTACCAACACTATTTTAAAAGCTACATTTAAATGTAATAGTATCCTGACAAGTATACTAGTCTACTAGTATCTACTAGTAGCCTGCCTTGTCAATATCTCAATTAAGGTTCAAGTTAATGGCAATAAATAAATAACTGAAATGTATTAAGCTACTAGAAACAATAGAATAATAGACTAGCTAATCACGAACAAATAAATAATATGAATACGTATTTATTACGTCCAGTTATCTAGGCCTGATGAAAACGCAAAAACAGGCGTCTAATGAATAAATACTACTAACTAAAAATTAAATACTACTAACTATAAGTAGGCTACTAGTAGCCTAATAAATAAAGAAATAAACTGGTATTAGTAAAGTAGTATTTAAAAAAAACATGTTACCTGTACTATGAAAATAGATATCTGTAGTTGTGAATTGAATGTTAAAATGGCTTGCCATTTAACCAGTTGTGTTTTTAGCGTTTCCAAAACAGCTGCCGCGCTCGCTTCATGCTTTGGACGCGTTCTGCGCACGCGCCGTCTGAAACGAGAATGTAACAGGAAGAAGCTGCAGAAACGTATCAACAAACAAAGTCCTGTGTTTATCTAGTTTGGCATGAATGTATTTCAGGGCACCTGTGGAAAAACCTTAAGCTTCTTCACTGTTTTTGTAGTGGTGCTTGCCGCCGTTTTCTATTACCTGGAGAATTCGGAGACTCACGAGATACCAAGGTGAGGTGCTCATTACGTCTACGTTACTGTATATCCAAATGCGCAGTTATGGTTAGTACTATATTTTTGCATTGTCGTGTTTGTACTCGTGATTATATTGCCAATACTTCGATGTCTCTTCTGACTATTGCCTATAGTCTACAAGACACCTTCGATAGATAAGGTTCTTTCATTTAGTTAAATAACATTCAGATACAGAGTACGATGCTTAACAGTGCAGATAATGTGTACAATCCAAAATGCTCCGAAATAATAAGAACATAAAAACAAAATTGCGTGCATGAATTAAGTCCTCAGGAATTAAATGAATTAAATGTCAGGTTCATTCAGGCGTAACTGAACAACACACTACAGTGTTGATACGTGGTATATGATGCTTACCTCAACTTTGTATGGCAGTGACAATTGTTTTTTCAGTTGTAATCATATACAAGATAAAGAGATTTTTGACTTTGCATTATTCCTTTATTATTGTAAGTCATGTACCAATTATTTGCATCAATAGATTATGCAGACTTTTGTATTGTATGAATATTGTAACCAGAAGCAGGCAATAGCCTTTAGCTGTTCCAAAACTGTATCAGTATATTTTTGTTTTGAACATAAGATAATTTGAAGAATGTGACTTCCACTGCATGAAAGAAATACAATGAAAGTCAGTAGGGGCCATACATTATCGTACTTCATACAAAGATAGAATAAAGACATTCATAACTTTATAACAAAGTAAATAATGACCAAACTGTATTTTTTAAGTGAACTATGTCTAGCATACCTGCTTATTCTAGTATACCTGTCTGTGCAAATTCTGCAGTGTCATGCTGATATTGCAAGATTCAAACGGTTGTGTACGCAATTTGTTTTCATTACAGAATGGATCTGAATGCAATGGAAGAGAATTACCGGCAGAAGAACAAAACATGCTTCGTTCTCGGTGGATCTGGTGAAACTGGAAAAGCTTTGCTGAAAGAGCTAGTGGAGCGAAACATCTTCTCCAGGATCACTCTCATTGGACGAAGACAGTTAACCTTTGAGGATAAAGCCTATGAAAATCTGGTAATGTCAAGTTTCAAAATATTACATACGTATGTGATCCAAAAAAAAAAAAAAAACCTCACAAAAAAGGTCGCTTAACCCTACAAAAACAAAAATAAATACAAATAAAATAATTAACAAAATTGTAAATAACAAATGTTAACATTTTAACCCATACCTAATACATACAGTAAATCCAGAGGATTGATTGCTAGATTGCAATTTTTTTTTTTACATATGTTTTCCATTTTGGAAACCTTTTTCTTTTATTTTGTGAGAAAAATCTGGGTTATTTCACTAAATGTTGATTTCTGAACTCTTTTCAAATGAAAACATTGGTAATGTTCAAATGGGTCTTTAAATGAATTTAAAATTTAATCTTCTTTTTTGTAATTTTTATGCCAAAAATATTCTATATAAAAAAAACAAGGCAATGAAATGCACAGTGCAAAATGTTATCAATGATTCAGTGTTGATTTATCAGTGATTAATAATTTGCCTTATTGTCCTCAGGTTCAAAAGGTGGTTGATTTTGAGAAGCTGGATGAGTACGCTGAGGCGTTTCAGGGCCATGATGTTGGATACTGCTGTCTAGGAACAACCAGAGCCAAAGCAGGAGCTGTACGCTATTATCTTTTTGTCGACAAAAAATGCATGCAGAATTTCTCAGTTGAACCTTAATTAATAATGCATGAAATGAAAGTTAGGTCAAAGGGTTTTACTGGTTTTTAAATAATAAAAAAAATTATGCGAAACACAAGACTGTTTTTTAGAAATTTAATGACACTAGAATGCATTTATAGAGAAACCTTCATGCAAGTCCACATTTCATATTCCTTTCTTGTGGTAATTGCATGTTAAACATCTTGATAAACTGCACTACAGGAAGGATTTGTGCGTGTGGATCATGACTACGTACTCAAGTCTGCAGAACTTGCCAAAGCAGGAGGTTGCTCACATTTCAACCTCGAATCTTCCAAAGGTGCAGATAAAACCAGCAGCTTTCTCTACCTGAAAACAAAGGTATTGCAAAAGCCTGTTCAACACACGTTTGTTTGTTTAAGATTTGATGTTTGGCTCACTTTATTTAGAGTTCAAAGAAGGACAGTTGTGTAAGTTTGACATAATTAAAAGCAAATTTAAGTACTGAATAAAGCAGAAACATTAATGTATTTACAGGGACAGGTTGAAGCAGAAATTGAAGAGCTTGGGTTTGAACGGTTGTCCATCTATCGACCGGCGTGAGTCCCTCTGCTTTTGGTGCTTTTTGCTTTGATTACTGTAAATCTAAGGTAAATCTATTTGTGTATGTTATGCATGTCTGCATGTTAAGTTAATTTTAGGACTGAGTGATATGGCTAAAAAAGTATTTTTTATATCAGCCAATCTCAATAATTATTATGGTAAATGTCCAATCTCTGTTTCTTTCAAGTTTAAAGGCAGATTTTTGCTCCTTAGTGAAAGCTGCAGAGATCTGATGCAGATATAAGTTTGTTCAGGAAAACAATAATATGCACAATTGTATTTAAATATACAAACTTAAATTGTATTCAAATTAAACATTGTCATTTATTAGTTCACAATCATAGGCAAAACGACACATTTAGCACTTATCACCATGTTGAAATGTAACTTAACACTGTTGAAATGATAATCGTATGAGAAATGCTAGCCTGAATACAAATTCTATACCTTAATAGTAACAGTTACTGTAATTATATTCTGTTACTGATTATATTATATTGATATCTGCACTAATAATATAATAAAATTAATATGTGTATATCCCTATCCTGCCACAATGCCATAGTACAGTTTCTTGTACTACAGTAAATTCATAAAATAGGCTTCTAACTAGAGTAATTATTTGTCAACACTTTATGATATTTCAGTGAATTTCTGCCAAGCAGTATCTGGTTTGAGGTTAGCATCTTGAGCTAAATCACAAAAAATCTCAACTCTGTTATTGTCAACTTTGTTGGTCGTTTTAGAAGTTTCATAAAAGAATAAAATATTTCCTATCACATTTAAACATTTAGCATTATTTTACATTAATAATGTACTGTAAATCATACATTTGCTGTATATCTTTCCAATTCAAGGACAAATGAATGGAAAATGCTTGAAATGTACTCGCAATTCTGTAATCAGTCATTCATTTATTTTCCTTCGGCTTAGCCCCTTTATTCATCTGGGGTCGCCACAGCGGAATGAACTGTCAACTTATCCAGCATATATTTTACACAGCGGATGCCCTTCAAGCCACAACCCAGCACTGGGAAACACCCATACACACTTATTCACACTCATACACTACGGCCAATTTAGTTTATTCAATTCACCTAAACCACATGTCTTTGGACTGTGGGGGAAACCAGAGCACCCGGAGGAAAGCCACGCCAACACGGGGAGAACATGCAAACTCCACACAGAAATGCCAGCTGACCTGTAACAATGCCTGGTGTATTGTCTCTGTTAGATAAACACACAAACAAACAAACAAATAAATAAATAAAATGTGATTGATTCAAGACCTGTCCACATCTAAACAAACAAACTAATAGATTATAGGGATAGCTATACTGCTTACCATGAGCTCGTCTATAGTACCAATTTGGTATGGTCAAATTATTTATATCACATGTTTTTGGACTGTGGGAGGAACCCGGGGGAAACCCACGCGAGCACAGGGAGAACATGCAAACTTCGTACAGAAATGTCGACTGATCCAGTAAGGACTTTTAACCAGTGACATTCTTGCTGTGAGGCAACAGTGCTAACCACTGGGCTGCCGTGCCGCCCTATCTAGAAAAAGGAGGGAGGAGTAGGGGTGGGAGGGGGGATTCTTCAAGACGAAGATACTGAGGTAAGAAACTCTGGTTATTTATAGTGAGTTAGGAGTCGTCTGATTGGTGAATCATGTGTTAGCTAATGCGGGACCAGCTGTGGACAATCATAAGCACGTGCTCATCTCGAAATTAGTTTATAAATAAAATAAACTTCACAAAAATTTTAATCAAAAAGCATTTTCTAGACAAGCAAAAATATTGTCTTGTTTTCAGAAATATTAAACCAAAATTTTCATTTGAACAAGCGAAATAATCTGCCAATGGGGTAAACAAAATAATCTTGTTTTTTGTTTTGTCATTAAATTATTTTGCTTACCCGATTGGTGAATTATTTTCATTAACTTCCTTAACTTAATTTGGGGATATTATTTCTGAAAACAAGACAATATTTTTTGCTCGTCTAGAAAATGCGTCTTGATTTAAGAATTTTTTGATATTTGGACTTGAAACAAGACAAAAAAAATCTAAGTAAGAAACGCATTCTTTGCAGTGTACGCGTTGTATTGACATTCATCAGACATGCAATATCCTTTTATCGGGGGAAAATTACATTATGATAATTATCTTTATTGATTTTTCGCCCAACCCTATATCATTTGATCTCTAATTGATATGTGTTTGTTCATTTCTAGGGTGCTGTTAGTGGACAGACAGGAGAGCCGGCCATCTGAGTGGGTGGCCAGAAAGTTCTTTGGTGCTTTCTCCACTGTTTTTCCCACGGCCATGTCTATTCCCATCACATCTGTGGTCAGAGCGATGGCTGTCAACACACTAAAAGATGGAGAGCAGAAAGTGGAAATTCTAGAAAACAAGGCCATAAACACTCTCGGGAAAGTTGGAGGCAAAAAATAAGACTTTTGATTGTGACTTGTTTAAATATAAGTGCAGTTTTAGCATGGTGCATTTCTTGTTTTTAGCAAACCAAGCCAAATGTTGTTTTACTGACATTTTAAATTAGTAACATATTAACTATTTTTAAAAAGCATTTAAAAATATATATTAATTTGCACTATAGATACGGGTGATGTGTGCTGTGTTTTTATATCATTTGCTTTGGATTCTCATGCCTTTTATGTTATTTAATTGTATGCTCATTCATAAAAATAAACAAATCTTAATACTGAGTCATAACTTTATGTAATCTGTTATTTCAAAAATATGAAGTTAAAAATTATGCTAATATCACTTTTGTAAGGGGTTTAAGCAGTTGTGTGGCAGCAGTGTGTGAATATAGCTGACCTCTATTGAAAAAAAAAAAAACTATTTTCTTTCAATCTATTGTCTGCAGAAACGTTCTCCTGTTGTACATGTCATCAGAGGGGGAAAGCCCCGCCCATTAGTGACTATCTCTCCCACATTAGCATAGACAGCCCTGAGTGAGAAGCAGCTGCCATTAGAGTTTTGAATCTGCCACTATGCTGACAGATAGGTGTTTATAGTTCCACCCTCTTTTTAAAAGCACAATCTCATTTGAATTTAAAGAAACAGTCACCAAAACAGCACAATTTAAATCAATGCCTAAAGGGGCAGTTTCAAAAGGTATGAAGAATTATTTGTGTGGTATTTTGAGCTGAAAATTCACATACATACTTTAGGTACATCAGAGACTTATCTTGTAACAAGAAGCATAATAGATCATCTTTAAACGAACAAAGGCTTAGGAAATATCAAGAGAAATCAGGGTTGTTCTACAATATTTTGATTTCTTAACTCATTCATTTTCTTTCGGCTTAGTCCCTTTATTCATCAGGGGTCACCACAGCGGAATGAACCGCCAACTCGTCTAGAATGATTCTCACAGCGGATGCCCTTCCAGCTGCGACCAAGCACTGGGAAACACCCATACACACTCATTCACACACTACGGCCAAATTAGTTCATCCAGTTCACCTGTACCGCATGTCTGTGGACTGTGTGGGGCAAACCGAAGCACCCGGAGGAAACCCACGCGAACACGGGGAGAACATGCAAACTCCACACAGAAATGCCAACTGACCAGCCGGGGCTCGAACCAGTGACCTTCTTGCTGTGAGGCGATTGTGCTACCCACTGCGCCACCGTGTCGCCCTATATTAATAGTATAATATATATGTTTTTTAACATAGTAGGCTAACTGTATATTATGCAATGTTTACAAATGTATTACAAAACTTGAAAAGAAAGACAAAAAATTACATCAATATTCATTTATGATGCACATCATAAAATTAGTTTAAGCATTACAGGAAAATCAATTCTCAGGTTATTAAACAGACACATTTTTCCTCTCATCTACAAAACTATTTCAAACACAAGACTTCAAATATGAAAAAAGTGCTTTTTAACTAGTAGATAGTGTTCATTCATTCATTCATTTTCTTTTCGGCTTAGTCCCTTTATTAATCTGGGGTCGCCACAGCGGAATGAACCGCCAACTTATCCAGCATATGTTTTACGCAGCGGATGCCCTTCCAGCTGCAACCCATCACTGGGAAACCTAGTAGATAGTGTTTCCAAGGTAAATCTGGGTAATATCTAGAACGTAAATGATTTCTTATTTGTAGACTAAGTATTTGGCAGAATGTTACTGTTAGCGCTGTACTCTAAACTTCATTAGTGGGGAAACAGCGACATCACCTGGCGACAAACAGAAAGTGCCTCAACTAGAAATGACCCGGATGAGATAAACTCCACCTCAAGCGACTTCAACATGGCAGCGTACACAGGTACACGTGAATGCTTGAAATTTTATTTATGTATTTACTATAACTTATGATGCTGTTTAAATTTCCCTGCAGCAAGAGTCGTTATGTTGCTTTGAGAGCATGTAACGTTTCCTCAATACGTCATTTCTACAAATCCCCGCCATAGTTATTTATAACCGGTAACGATAACTATTAAATTTGTCGCCGTGTTTTTCGAAGATGTTTCGGTTAGGGGTTATTGGTGTGTTAATCAATTATTGAGTGTCATTGGTCTATTTGTTCTCGTTTAGATGACTGTAATATGTGTGATGATGTGCCTGAGCTGTCGGACAGTGATGAGGAACAGTGGCAGTCGATGGAGGAGGCGTCTGAAAACACAACACTGCAGTGTTTATTCTGTGACAGGTAACAACAGCCAATAAATTCGTGCTTCCTTAAAGAAATCACAGTACTTTCTACTTATTAGGGATAGAGTTTATGGATTGTGATCAACTCCGGTTGATGTCAAACAGCTTGGTCACACTTTAGTTTAGTTAGTTTCATTAATGTTTTTACTAACATTAACTAACAATACACAATACATAATAGTTGAACATTTACTAGTGCATTATTAAAATCCAAATTAATGCTTGTTAACATTAGTTATTTTTCCGTGAGTTAACATGAACTGACAACAAGGAACTTAATTTATATTACTAACGTTAATAAAGATGAATAACAACTTTAATAAATGTATTGTTCATTGTTTGTTCGTGTTAGTAAATACGTTAACTACAACAACCTTATTGTGTAAAGTGTTACAAACTTTTTAATAGACAGCTGTATGTTATCATGTATGCATACCAATTTATTCAGTATGAGAATACACGAGATGTGTATAGAACTGATATAGGATTATATAATATAATAATAATGGGCTTTGTTGTTTCCAAACTTTTTGAGTTTAAAAGAAATGATCAAAGTAACTGATTTTTTAAAAACATTTTATTTCCCTTTTATTTTTATTTTATAAACCTGAAGAGAAAATAATAATAATTTCGATTAATGTTTTTAAAGCAACAATAGTGAGGAGAAACTGCAGAAAAATACAGCAGAAATTCAAACACTAACTGAACTTAACCGTAACTTATGTATGCCACAACATTTTGTATGTGAAGTATTATTGAAGTATTGTTTTTAAACTGTTATAGGTTTAAGTAATATTGTGCATATATTTTTGTGTCATTATTAATTTTAAGACTTTTTAATTATCATTCTTAAATGTTGTTATTATTATCATTATTTCATCTATTTAGCTTTAGTCTTTTTTGTTTATCTCAGATTAGTTATATTGCTGCAACTTTACTTCATTTATCTGACTGTAGGTACAGTTATTATTTTTGCTTATTTTTTGAAAATGATTTTAATCCACTCATTCATTTTGTTAGTTTTGCTAACTATTCTGTTATTTATTTATGATCTTTTATTAGAGTAAACTGGCTCTTTCTGTTCAGTTCTGACACAAAACGAAGACTTTAATTTGTGCACGAGTTTTCAAATCATATTTACTTTATCCATTACTGTGTTACAAATCTGCCTTTTGAAAATGTAGAAAGAATCCCCATAATTTGTGCTTTGGAGTAAACTGATTATTATTATTTTTATTATTATTATTTTTAATAATTCAAGTAATGCACAACTAAGTTGATGATTTTCTGTACTCAAATATTTATGTGTGAATTGAAACAGGACTCTCACCTCTGTGTCTGAGACTTTCCAACACTGTAAGGCTGATCATGGTGTAGATATTCCAGATCTGGTCCAAAAACACAGTAAGTTTTTAAAGCAAGTACTGCTTAGTGTGTCATTGAGTGATGCCTGATTAATATATTTTCTTTTCTCTGCAGGACTCGATGATTATGGCTACATAAAGATGATAAACTACATTAGGACAACAGTAATTATCAATTTAAATGATACATTTCAAGTGGATGTTGGTGAGATGATTTGAATCCTGACTTAGTTGTGTGTTGTTTTGTAGAAATGCTCTGCTGAGAGTTTGCCACTGACTTCAGATGGCCCACTGCCATGGCTCAGCGATGAATATATGAAACCAGCATTACAAGATGACCCATTACTTCAGATCGGTATGAGAATATGTAGTCGTGGCCAAAAGTTTTGAGAGTGACACAAATATTAGTTTTCACAAAGTTTGCTGCTAAACTGCTTTTAGATCTTTGTTTCAGTTGCTTCTGTGATGTACTAAAATATAATTACAAGCACTTCATACGTTTCAAAGGCTTTTATCGACAATTACATGACATTTATGCAAAGAGTCAGTATTTGCAGTGTTGGCCCTTCTTTTTCAGAACCTCTGCAATTCGACTGGGCATGCTCTCAATCAACTTCTGGGCCAAATCCTGACTGATAGCAACCCATTCTTTCATAATCACTTCTTGGAGTTTGTCAGAATTAGTGGGTTTTTGTTTGTCCACCCGCCTCTTGAGGATTGACCACAAGTTCTCAATGGGATTAAGATCTGGGGAGTTTCCAGGCCATGGACCCAAAATTTCAACGTTTTGGTCCCCGAGCCACTTAGATATCACTTTTGCCTTATGGCACGGTGCTCCATCGTGCTGGAAAATGCATTGTTCTTCACCAAACTGTTGTTGGATTGTTGGAAGAAGTTGCTGTTGTGGAGGCTGTTTTGGTACCATTCTTTATTTATGGCTGTGTTTTGGGGCAAAATTGTGAGTGAGCCCACTCCCTTGGATGAGAAGCAACCCCACACATGAAGGGTCTTAGGATGCTTTACTGTTGGCATGACACAGGACTGATGGTAGCGCTCACCTTTTCTTCTCCGGACAAGCCTTTTTCCAGATGCCCCAAACAATCGGAAAGGGGCTTCATCGGAGAACATGACTTTGCCCCAGTCCTCAGCAGTCCATTTGCCATACTTTTTGCAGAAGATCAATCTGTCCCTGATGTTTTTTTGGGGAGAAGTGGCTTCTTTGCTGCCCTTCTTGACACCAGGCCATCTTCCAAAAGTCTTTGCCCCACTGTGCGTGCAGATGCACTCACACCTGCCTGCTGCCATTCCTGAGCAAGCTCTGCACTGGTGGCACTCCGATCCCGCAGCTGAATCCTCTTTAGGTGACGATCCTGGCGCTTGCTGGACTTTCTTGGACGCCCTGAAGCCTTCTTAACAAGAATTGAACCTCTTTCCTTGAAGTTCTTGATGATCCTATAAATTGTTGATTTAGGTGCAATCTTAGTAGCCGCAATATCCTTGCCTGTGAAGCCATTTTTATGCAACGCAATGATGGCTGCACGCGTTTTTTTGCAGGTCACCATGGTTAACAATGGAAGAACAATGATTTCAAGCATCACCCTCCTTTTAACATGTCAAGTCTGCCATTCTAACCCAATCAGCCTGACATAATGATCTCCAGTCTTGTGCTCGTCAACATTCTCACCTGAGTTAACAAGACGATTACTGAAATGATCTCAGCAGGTCCTTTAATGACAGCAATGAAATGCAGTGGAAAGTTTTTTTCAGTATTAAGTAAATTTTCATGGCAAAGAAGGACTATGCAATTCATCTGATCACTCTTCATAACATTCTGGAGTATATGCAAATTGCTATTATAAAAACTTAAGCAGCAACTTTTCCAATTTCCAATATTTATGTAATTCTCAAAACTTTTGGCCACGACTGTAAATTATTGTCTCCTTTATAAGAACTAATGGTATCCTAATAAATATAAATCAGAGATACAGATTTAGATATAAACAGTGTAGTTTTTTGCTATATTTTACTATGTTTTTACTGTTTAAAATTATTGGGTTTGTTAGATTTTTAAAAATGATTTTGAAAGTTCATGTATTTATAAAAAAACAACAACAACAACAACAATAATATTATTATAAATTTAAGGGAACACTGCACTGTCTTGGAAATAGGCTCATTTTACAACTCCCCTAGAGTAAACAGTGGAGTTTTATCATTTTTGAATCCATTCAGCCGATCTCTGGCTCTGACGGGAGCAACTTTACCTTAGCTTAGCATAAATCATTGAATCTGATTAGACCATTAGCATCTCGCTCAAACTTAAAAAAGTCAATATGGCTAGTAACTATACTCTCAATTCGGGGTAATAATTTTATGTTAATGTTACCTGCTTGTTTAATGTGACGTCACACGAAGCAGCTTCCGTGTCCAAGCGCTATATCAAACTGTATAGGAAGACTCAACAAATGGTAATAATAAACGTTTAAAAAGCGCTGTAATACTTTCGAAAATCACGATCGCAATATATATGTCCATGCCTAATATCAGATGGCCAGAAAGTGATTCATTTTTTTATAAATTGTTAAAATAATGATGTCTGTGATGCAGCAAGTCCAGAGACTGTTGTGTACACCATGATTTTATGTACAATTCACTTTAATGTGTGATATGACTAAAAGTGGTCATAAACGAATATTTTCTCAATTCAAATGAGTAGCGGCTTGGATCCGGAAACAGTATTTCATACGTCACAACTTAACAAGCGGATTACATAAAAATAACTTGAATTTGAATATTTTAGTAGAAAAACCTTCATAAACATTCGTCTTTTTGCAGACTAAAGACAAATTAAAAAGTGTAAATAAAGTCATTTTCGATCAAAAACATAAAAAAACGATAAATATATGTCCACACTGACCAACTATAAAAATCAGTTTATTTTTAATGTATGCTTTTCTTTTGGCATTACCCCCTTGTGACATCCTCAGTGTGCTACCAGTGCATCTGACAAGTGAGTCTTTATTTTAAAATGTATTAATCCAATCAAACAAATTTAGATCATAGTCACATGTAGTCGAATAAAAACAACAAACTATTTTTCCCTAACATTTTTAAAGGAGGCATACTTTTATTTTTATACCTCATTTTGCCAGCCTGAATGAGTGGATTACTCTCCCTCAAATAGTTCCAAAGCTTTATGAGTTTCTTTTGTTGAACACAAAAGAAAATATTTTGAAGAAAGCTGGAAACTTGTAACCATTGACCTGCATAGTAAGAAAAACAAATACCAATGAAGTCAATGGTTGCAGGTTTCCAGATTTCTTCAAAATATTTTCTTTTGTATTCAACAGAAGAAAGAAGCTCAAAGGTTTGGAACTAGTTAAGGGAGAGTAAATGACAGAATTTGGGTGAACTATCCCTTTAACATCAAGCAGAGATTCTCCACGATGCCTTCTGTATCTTTAAATACCGCAAACCCTTTATACTTCAATGAATTCTGGCTGTCAGTGTTTTATCGTTTATTAGCTGAGAAAAAAATCATTTTGAAAGTGATCTCCGTGATATCGTTTCTCTGCATCTTTATCATTATAGCTGTGGTCTGATCTACAGTATGCTGTTGTTTTACATTAAGAACCATTTTTAGATCTTTATTGTTATCGTGTTTGATTGAAATGAACTCAAACCTTTGAATGATAGTGTTTGGCTATACATGGTGTAAGTAATAATCAGTGTTTTATGCTGTAAACTCAGTGCTGCTGTGTTGTATTTCGTCAGATGTGGAAGAGTTGAGTGAAGCCTCAGGTGGGACGGGGAGCTCTTCTGCTGCTGATCAGGTGAATGTTGAAGACAGAGTTAAGAGAGCAGAGGAGGCTCTGGCCCACGCCATGGAGGATATGCACAAACTCAAGTCAGTACCACATCAGCCTCACACCATCTCCTAACAACACGCCATGCGACAAGATTCCAGCGACAATAAATTTGTCTGTCCAATAAATTTGTCTACCAAACGTGACGTGACACGACATGACAGAAACATTTAAATACCAACCACTGCGATCCCAATTAAATGGTAAATACTTTTAATCAAATTAATACATATTAAACCTCTTTAACATTATTAATAGGCTACTTTTCAAGATCTGAGGTGAACTATCTGCTGCTGCTTTTAGTAAACTGGTATTTAAACTCACATTGGTAGCATTTAACACTGAATAAAACACATAATCTGTACCTAAGGTGATAATTGTCTTAGTAGTTTATGCTGTTGTTCAGCCATGACGTTGCGGAAATAGAAAGCATTTCTATAATAGAAATTTTGTGCATTGTCGTCGCAGATATTTAGGACAAAAACTAATTTTAACATGGAAAAGATACGTTTTATCACATTTTGCTGCACCGCGTGTTGTTAGGACACAGTGTTACTCTACTGTGATTCAGATTGTCAGTGTATTTTTCTAAATGTATAAGCAAGTTTGTGAAGCAAAACAGGTTTGTGACAAGTGAAAGTCGAGTAAATGATGACAATTTAGAGTTTGTCAGGGGGCTATCCTTTTGATCCAATCTGACCGAACAATAATGTAATGTCTTATCTTCATTCATCAACAGTGTTGGGTGTAATTAGTTACATAGTAACTACTGTAATTAAATTACTTTTCAGCTTCAAAAGTAAATTCAGGGATTACTTTTAATTTTTAGGTAATGTTATTACAGTTACTTATAATGTACTTGCTGAATTACTGTACATAAATCCAAGAGTCATATATATATATTCAAGAACCAGACAGACCTGTTGTATAAATATGTACACACACACACATATATATATATATATATATATATGTGTGTGTGTACGTATTTATACAACAGGTCTGTCTGGTTCTTGAATCTGATTGGCTGATAGCCGTGCGATATTCTGCAAATAACAGCACTCGTTCAGCCACTCGTCACTCTTCACCCTTGTGTATTACTCCGCCCACATACAGCAACAAGCAGAGGACACTCTACAGTTTGACAAGTCAGAATCAGAATCAGAATCGGTTTTATTGCCAAGTGTGCTTACACACACAAGGAATTTGTTTTGGCTACAGAAGCTTCCAGTGTACATAAAGTGACAAGTGACAACACAAAATAAATATGAGGAAAAAATAAAATAAAATAAAATAAAATACGACAAACATTAAACAGAGATGCAGTTAGACAATAGAGCTCTGGATGATGAATTGTTGTACATATTTGTTATAAATATACAAGTTTTACAAGTTATAAGGTGCTGTGTACAAATGCGTAGGAGAAAGTATTGCATTGTATACTGTTATAAGGTGCTGTGTACAAATGCGTATGGAGAAAGTATTGCATTGTATACTGTTATAAGGTGCTGTGTACAAATGCGTATGAAAAAGTATTGCACATGTTTATTGCACAGTAAAATATTACTGCTGTTGGGCAACAATGTACTTTTGAGGCTTTTTTAATCAAGAATGTAGTTGTTTAGATTAAAACTATGCAGTTTATTTATAAGGATAGTGCCTATTTGAAATATATATAATTTCGGAGAGACAGCGTGTCGGCGGCCATTAGCCTGTCATTGAGCAGACCAAAGATGGTTGACGTTGTCCATCCACAAGATTGTATGTGATGTATTTTGTGTTGGCCACTCTTTGTATAACCCTGAGTTATACAAAGTCTTATAATCTTAAAATGTCAGCAAAATCAAATTTTCTGAATTTATACATTATATTGTCATTAACTAATTTCTCAATTATTTTTTTCTTAAGCACTCGTAGAAGTGCGATATGGCTGTATATCGTCACTGGTGGGACACTAAGGCCTCCCACAACACACGCCTCCCACCAGTGCCGATATACAGCCATATCGCACTGCTACTCGTGTGATATTGCTCATATAAATAGCAGAATAATTATATTTTTCAACATTTAGCAATTTAATGGCATATGCTTAAGAAAAAAATAGAGAAATTAGTTAATGACAATGTAATGTATAAATTCAGAAAAGCAGAGTAATTGTAAATGTATATATATATGTATTTTGAGTTATGAGGATAATTTTGATACCAACTAAAGGTTTTATTTTTCCGACAACTGTACAGTCAATATTTGTTTTGCCTGAAATATGGCATTATTAATTTGAAACATTTTGTTTTTATATACAGATATAATAAAAAAAAGAGAGTGTAACTTTTTTCTCTTTTAAAACAAAACTTAAACATCCTGGAAAAGGACTCAAATTTAAAGAATTAAGAGATTCCATTGTCAATACATTGAGATATGTTTAATTCTTTTTGTATTTAATCAAGTTATTAAATTACTCATTAACCAAGTTACTTTTTACACAATGTAATTAGAAAAGTAATTTAAATACAATTTTAATGCTGTAATAATTAATTACTTTTTACTAGTAACTCACCCAATATTGGTCATTGTGACTAATTTGAAAGAATGTCTCACCTCGCAACTCCTCCAGAAGTGTAATATGTAAGTACATCCAGCAGGGAGCAGCATAGAGTTCAGTTTCAAAGCCTCTGAAAATGGATAGAGGTGCAAAAAAAGAGGTGGCGCAGTAGAAGTTAGAGATGGGGTAAAATTCCACTGCAGTGGTTAAGATTTTGACTGAGCGCTCACATGCTGGTGCACGTGTGCTGGCGGACTGACCAAACCTTCCTCTGTCTTAATATATATCAATAAGTGTGTTATTTGCATTGCCCTAGATTGTTGGCACAAGGTCTAGTGCTGAACGCAGACACAAGTCATGGCCTTTCACGCTCAGGGGCCATCGTCGAGTTGAGAGAAGATGAAGACGAGGCCTACTTTGGCTCTTATGGCCATTACAGCATCCATGAGGAGATGCTGAAGGTAGGTCTGTCCTCATCGAACACATATTTGAACAGAAGGTCACAGTTAGCGCTCAAAAAAAAAGATGCAGCGGTTCACTCTATGCAGCAGATTTCTTTAGTTTGTTTACGCAGAGTGCACTTTTTGAGATTTATGATGAAGGTGTCATTGTTCGACTGCAGTAGGTGAGGAGGTTTGGATCATCAGCTCTCCTACTGCAGTATGTCCTGGAGAGGGTTAGTGATTTGGTGCCTCCTCCAACTTCCATTAAACGCTGGTTTGCGTCAGAGTTGAAACTCTCTGCAGAGGAGAAAGAGAGAGGTGTGTGGTGCAACGCAAGCGCTGACGCCGTTTACAGTCCACAGTAAAATAGAAATGCCATTTACTGTCACGAGTCAGATGGCGCCATCTCTTTAACTCTTTAAATAGCGCCTGGAAGAGAAGTTAAGGGAACTTTTTTTTTTTTTTTTACTTTTTATCATCAGCTGCATTGAAAAGGGAGTCTAAATAGGTGTTTTAAAACGTTGGAGTATCAAATTTTACTGGAATGCTGATGGAATTCGAAAGGATCAGATGTGAATGTGTTAATTCCTACTGGATGTTTTAGGAATTATTCTAATATGCTGATTGATTAATATTGATGTGGAATTATTAATGAAGGTTTATATTGTTATCAGTGCTTTCATTTTATTTTTGTAGAAATTGTTTTTTTTGTGTGGCTGCTTTGATGAACTAAGTTCAAAAGAGCAGTATTTATTTAATGTAGCTTTTTAAAAATAATGTTTTTATGATATTTGATGTTACTTTTGATCACTAAATAAGTTGTTTGCTACTTTATGTATTTTAAACTCGGTCATGTATATCAGGTCTCCACAAAATATATTTAGAGACACACAGGTATATAATGCACAATGAGTACACTATTTGAAAATTAGAGCATAGAACTATTTTTATTAAAAAAAATATTAATTTTTATTATTAGTAATTATTTTGGAAAATATATATTTTGGTGCATTTAAACAAAATAGTTTTATTAAAATAAAATTGAAAAACTGTTAATTATTCAGTAAAATAACAGGGTGGTAATCTAATCTTTAGGAATAGAATGATAATAAATTTAAATTCTAATGAGTTACTACAAAAAAAAATACAAACTACAAAATTTCAACAAAATTGTATATATTTTAAGGTTTCTTTTTTTCCCCTAGTCATTTTAGTTTATTTAATATTTTTTTATTAAAATGTTTTATTTAAGATTTTTGTTTATTTTAATAATTGTATTTGTTGAAATTAAATTAATTTAAGGCTTTTTATGCTTATGAAAAAAATATATATATTTAATAGTCTTCATTTAAAAAAAGACTTCATTTAAATAAATAAATATATAGATAAATAAGTGAAAAATATTTTGTTTTACGCAGCGGATGCCCTTCCAGCTGCAACCCATCACTGGGAAACATCCATACACACTCATTCACACACATACACTACGGACAATTTAGCTTACCCAATTCACCTACAGCGCATGTCTGTGGACTTGTGGGGGAAACCGGAGCACCCGGAGGAAACCCACGTAAACACGGCGAGAACATGCAAACTCCACACAGAAATGCCAACTTACACAGCCGAGGCAGCGACCTTCTTGCTGTGAGGCGAACGTGCTACCCACTGCGTCGCCTTAGTATTTATTATTATTTAATTTAATAATTTTTAAAAAATATTAAAATCTTTTCACTGGTAGTATACATGAAAAAGGGGCAGGAGAAATCTTTGAATCAGTTTTGAATAAATCTATTTGTGTTCCTTCAGATTTTTGTTTATTTGAATAATTTTATTAATCTTGATTTGACAAGAAAGAGCTGGGGGGTGGGGGTGGGGTAGTTGAACCAATATAAATGTAACACCCCTCATCGAGATTGTAAATAGCTTCCGGCATCATGTATGTTTTCTAGGTGGTACTTAGTCTGATTGGCAGGTTAATTAGCCATTTCTGGCTGAAATTCTGCTGGCAAAGCAAGAAGTGTCAGGGTCAGTTTCATTTAATTTTTCATCTCCACTCCCAGCAAAATCGACCTCCTCCCTTCCCAAAAAAAAAATCATTACCAGTCACACATCCCTTGAATTGCTTTCTAATTCAATCTTGACTGTTAAAAAAATGTGATTTTTATTTCATGCTGCTTAACAATTGTTAATTTGATTTCCAGCATGCTCCTTGACTGTCAGCTTAAACTGCAGATCAGCCGTTAAAATTAAATTTTTGCTCTGAATGATTGGATGGTGTTCAGCGATTTCTCTCTCTCTCTGCGATGGCTGTGCTCTGTCTTCTTAATGGAAAGCAGAATGGTGACACTGTGTCATTACTTAGGACTTTGCTTGTCTCTTTTTCCGACAGGACAAGGTGCGCACCGAGAGCTACCGAGACTTCATGTACCGCAACGTGGATGTCTTCAAGGACAAGGTGTGTATGGGGGTCTTGAAGCCCACTCACTTGAGGGCATTTTTAAGTGTTCTTGAATATAACAATAATTACAATGACTGGGTTGATAAAAAAAAAGAAGTGAATCCCAGAGTTCATTTATTTATTACTGTTTAAAACATATTTTTCATTAATAATTGAATTTAGTTCTTTATGAATTCAGTTGTGTATGAGTGTGTGAACGAGTGTGTATGTTACTGGGTTGCAGCTGGAAGGGCATCCACTTAAAACATAGTTGGCGGTTAATTTCGCTGTGGCGACCTCTGAAATAGAGACTAAGCCAAAGGTAAATGAATGAATGAATGAATGAATGAATGAATTCAGTTGTCCAGTATTGCCATAGTAAAATTTACAAACAAAGGGCTATCGAGATTTCATGTACCAAGGTGTGTATGGGTGTCTTGAAGCCTAGTGTTGTTGAGTGAAGCAATAATTGCAATGACTGGGGTGTTTGAATACAAAAAAAGGTTCTATTTATAGTTTTTTTTTATTTGCCATACCAATGTTTTTCTCTGGACCCATGGCATAATAATAACATTTTATTAAATAAGTTTTATTTAGTTTTATTTGTATTTATTTATTTATATTTTATAAGTACATTTTTTGAAAGATTTTAAAAATATTTATAAAAATATATATATATATATATAAATAAGGTGAAGGGTTAAGAGTCTGTACAAGTGCTGTTATTTGCAGAATATCGCACTGCTATCAACCAATCAGATTCAAGAACCAGACAGAACTGTTGTATAAAAAAATAAAAAAAATAAATAAAAAAAAATTATATATATATATATATGTGTGTGTGTATATGTGTTTATTTACATATATACATACATATATATACAACAGTACATACAATATATATCTTTTTACTTGCACCGAGATCTGTCGAGACTTCATAGACTTCCTCAAGGACAAGATGAGCATTTTTAAGTATTGTCGAATGGTGCAATGATTACAATGACAGGGCTGATTTAAAAAAACAACAAAAAAAACAAACACATTATTCCAAGCTGCTGTATTTTTTTAAGGGGCTTCTTAAGTGTCAACTGCAGTGGGCTGATAACAGGATAATAGTGCTTCCACACACACACACACACACACACACACACACACACACACACACACAC
>CAIGQV010000818.1:25189676-25202983 GCA_903798115.1 Danio jaintianensis | reverse complement strand
AAGCAAGTATTTAAAGGTCACCCAATAATGAAGATTTACTCACTATTTACTCATCCTCAAGTGGTTTCAAATCCTTAATCCATCAAATCAATGTTTTGTTTTTTCTTCAAAAAGAAAATGCAAAACACAAAAGAAGATACTCTGAAGACTGTTGGAAACTGGTAGCCTTTGTCATCTATAGTAAGAAAAAAATATATACTATGGTCTAAATAAGTCAATGGCTAGTTTCCAACATCAACTCTTGTTTTCAGCAGAAAAAAAGACATTCAAACAGGTTTAGAGCAAGTCGAGGATGAGTAAATGATCTCTTTAAAAAGAGTAAAACTGAGGGAAATCACAAGCAATCATATAGACAATAATTTTAGCAACAACTCAACAGTAAAAAAAAAACGTTTACTACACTGTTTAGGATTGTTATAATGTTTTTCTCTCAGAAATTGCTATAAATTCTATTTATATAAAATTCATTTTTTTCAGTGTATAAAGGAAAAACACTGCAGCTGAATAAGATTCAAATAACAAAAAAGACCTAATAGTTCTCAGCATACTTACCCAGTTAGTTAATTACTTTAACAATTGGAAAAAACAATGTATTAGTCTTCTAATGTTTTATTTAATCAGATATTCATTGTATTCGGTGAAATACAATGTGTCTTTATTAACACTTTAAAAGCATTTGCAAAAATCCATATAATCCCACATGATCCCCACAATCTAATGCACTTATCCCCCGGATTACACTGTTTAACACCAATCATGCTGGTCATTTACTAGCTAATCCAGTCTATCATCATCACCTCACCACTTAAATCCAATCATTAATCCCAAAAGATCAATATTTCTGAACTGTGTGGAAGTGTAGGATTAAGCTGTCCCAAATCCCTCCTGTTTCTCCTGCATTGCTAACATTGTCCTCTAATTTCCCTGGTACAAAAAGAGTTGAAGGCAGTTGAACTGATGAATAAAGCCTTTTACATTAAATAGATCTCTCTTTTTAATTAATATTTTCTATAGTATGCTTTGCAATAATATATTTGTGCATATACATTAGATTAGTCACTACCAAAGCCAAAACTGGAACTAAACTAACAAAAAAAAAAACCTGACAGTGTAAAAATTTTCACACCCAAATGAATATGTTGGGGAAAAATAGTAAATAATATTTTCCTAAACAGGAAAAATCAAAATAAACATAAATGTAAAATTTTGTTGTAATTTTGTACTTGATACTTCATGCACTGTTGTGGTAGAGCAGGTCCTTTAGCCGCCTTCTGTAGAGTTCATGATTTCTGGCTAATTGATGCCATTTTTTCTCAAATTCCTATTCCATTTCTTTCCACCAGCGGTCATGGGGGATGTCCTTGTGGTCGTTTAAAGTTGTAGGGCCACCAGAATGTTTTCGAGTCGTCTAATGGTTGACTGTAAAAAATGCAGGGTTCCACACAATTCATTAATGTTGTCCCAACACAAATCAATTAAGTTAACTCAACAAATTTAAGTGAATTGAAAATAAAACAATTAAGTTGTCCTAAAAAATATCTCAAAAGTTGTGTTATTTAAGCTCATTTTACATAAGTAGTTTGAACAAGCAGCAATTTTTATTTATTTATTATTTATCTTTTGAGTCTTGTCGCGCCACATATCAGGCCCATCTGAGCTTCTGCTCTCTGGCATATTCATAGGCATCCTTGAACTTGGTTTGCTGTTGAATGTGCTTGCTTCAGACCTTCAGGATTTGCCACTGCATCGCTGGCTGTGTTGTCTGGAGCTTCTTCTCTTCTGTTCCCAGCACAGTCCACATTTAAGTATCTTTAAGTAGTCGTAGTTAAGTGCGGCTAGAATGCTGGAGTTGAAGAGTTGGTTGAGGGCTTTGACATCTTTCCTTTTTCTGAGGACTTCTTGTATGTTCTCGAAGCTATTCCATTTGTCGATTTTATGGTCGTTGGTGACTCAGGTAGATTTGTTGATTCAAAATCAAGTAAATTCAAGTCGTTTTGTCAACAAAATCCATGGTTTGGCCTTCTAGGCAGGATGATGTCATCAGCGAATCAGATGTGGTGAAGCCGCTATCCATCGATCAAGATGCCTCTGATGTAAATTTATTTATTTATTTTTTAACAATAACTTGTTTGAATTTAAATGTATTCTCTTTCTATTCCTAAAAATGTTAGGTGACTAAACTCTTATTTTCATGAATATAACTATTTAATAAAACTGTTTTGTTCAAATGCACCATAATATATTGGCTATAGTCCATGAGAAATGGATAAAAATATTCATTTTCAAAAGGGGATGTTCTCATTTATGCTGAGCTCTGTATATGGTATACAGTTGAAGTCAGAATTATTAGCCCTCTTAAATTATTAGCCCCCCTGTATATATTTCCCCAATTTCTGTTTAATGGAAAGAACACATTTCTAAACATAATAGTTTTAATAACTAATTTCTTATAACTGAATTCTTTTATCTTTGCCAAGATGACGGTACATAATATTTTACTAGATATTTTTCCGGATACTAGTATTCAACTTAAAGTGCAATTTAAAGGCTTATTTTGGTTTGTTCTGTAGAACATAATATTGAAAAAAATATTGCTTAAGGGCGCTAATAATATTGACCTTAAAATAGTTTTTAAAAATTGCTTTTATTCTACTGAAAATAAAACAAATAAGACTTTCTCCAGAAGAAAAAATATTATAGGAAATACTGTGAAAAATTATTTGCCTGTTAAATATAATTTGGGAAATATTTAAAAAAGAAAAAAATTCACAGGTCTAATCATTTTGACATCAGCAGTATATTAGAGTAAAAATGTCATATGTAAATAATTTTATGACAATATATTTGAGATCTGCCCATCAAAAGCTGAAGTTACTAATTAGAAATATACTATTATATATTCTAAAAAATACACTAAAGGAACAATAATACAGAATCAAATCCTTGCATTCTGTGAAATAAAACCCTGACTTTGTTTTGTAAGCGTCTTTATTAACGTTTTAGGAGTGTAAATCCATATAATCCCAAATGATGTCCACATTACTCCCCAGATTACACTGTTTAACAGCAATCATGCTGCTCATTTACTAGCTAATCCAGTCTATCATCATCACCTCACATCTTAAATCCAATCACCAGTCCCAGAGGATCAATATCCTTGGATCATATTACCTAAACCGGACGAAGGGAAGTATTAAACTGTCCCAAATCCCTCTCTCCTCCTCCTCCTCCTCCTGTTTCTCCTACGTCGCTGACATTGTCCTCTAAATTAACCCAGTAATGAGATTAGTGTTTGGCTCGGCGGATGAAGCGAGCGCTACAATGGGACTCTGGAAAAGTGTGATAGCGTGGAGGTGCTCAGATAAGGATCGGTTGGGCAGAAATGCACAGCGCAGCCTTGAGTAATGACTCTGTCCCTAGTAACATTAGCTGTCATGATAATGGAGTATTTAGAGAGATTGATGCTCAGGGTTACTGGTCAGAAAGGGAGCGATCATTTAAATAAGGAGGAGTGTGTGTCTGTGTGTGTGTCGGTAGTTTGCTGACCCTCGGTGCCAGAGGTCATGGAGGAGGCGCTGTCAGATCGGGACAGTTTAGTGGTGTTGTTGTCGTAGTGAGTTTTCACTGCTGTGTGGGTAATTTGGATTAATTAGCATCCGTTCTTTGAGAGATATTGACTCCCAGGCTAATTAGAGTAATTAACATTCATTGTCTCAGTCAGAGAGGTCTTTAAAGCTAGTCACATGCTCTTTTGCAATTTAGGTTATTAAATTAGTTTTTTTATTTCATTTTTGGTACTTTTTTTATAGAATTTAAATTTATTTTATTCTCGAAAGTAAACATTTCTTTTATAATTTGTGTTTTTACATGTTTTTGGTTCTGTTTGTAGTATTCCCTCTTTCCTTCCATTGGAAAATTTGCTAAAGATTATTTAAAGGTGCAGTATGTAAGTTTGACACCCAGTGGTTGAACTAGGTATTACACTTCTGGTTCAAAACACACGCAAGCGCAGGTTGCCAGATTGACGACTCCAACAGCAGTGTGCCTGGCTGTCTAGCCTAAAGGCTGATTTAAGTTGTGTTCTAGAAGGAATATTTTCCTTATTAAAAGGAGGTTTTGTTCTAACCAACACCTGAAATATATATTTTAGAAACGGCTTCTATTTCTTGCTGCTGAACAACAGAAAACTTTGACAATGATCACCTCAGGTACACCTCATGTGCTTTATTCAGTGTTAAATGCTAATAATGTGAGTTTGAATGCCTTTTTACATGACATTTATTGCCATACCACTGAAAGCAGCAGCAGATAGTTAACTTCAGATCTTGAAAATAAAATAAACAGTTTTAAATTGAACTTTAGAACTGTGACTCATTTCGTTGGAGTGCAGTAAGTGCACTATTCTGTGCTTATGAATGGCTGTATTAAAATTTCTGTCGCGTTTCGTCTGGTGCAAACAGCCAAATTGCTTATCACTGTGTATCCCCTCACGTAGCGTGTTGTTAGGACACTGGGTTACAATGTAACCTGCTCACTAATGTTTACGTTTGTAATGTTTATGTTATTTGCTAATTAATAACCACATCATGTGGAACTCTGAATCTGCATCTCATTTCAGAGTCTGCTACTGTCCACCGGAGGTCGCATTTCGGTGGTGGACGCACACTTTAAAAGCCTTTCTGACTGAATTAATGAAATGCGCTATTTTCCACAAAGGCAACCTGGGGTGCTAAAATATAATTGGCTAAAGTGCTGACTGACTTCAGCATTGTTTTTCAGATAAACAAGAATGTTCACTTGGCATGTTTCTTAAATATCTGCAAACATCGTATGGTATTTTTATGCTTTAGAAGAGTCAAAAACTTACATACAGCACCTTTAACAATTTTATTTTATTTTTTTAATTTCAGTTTTGTACAATTAATTAGAAGCCTGTTACAAACTTTTTCCATTGGTTAAGTATAATTATTTAATTAACTTTTTTTGGAAATTGTATTTTATTAAAATGATTGCAACAAAAATGTTACTTTAATTTCTGTTAATTGTATGTAATTTTGAAAATTGCGTTTAATTTTGTATAAGTTTAACAATCATGTAATTATTAACTAATTTAATAAGTGATACTTTTAAAATTAGTTACCATTAGTTAGTTATAATTTATCAGTTAAGTTTAAAAATTATTTTTGCATTTTTGAATGTTTGTATATTTGTATGTTTTTTGTAGAAAAATCGTGTTACTACAAAAATGTGAAGTAGTGCTGAACTTAATTGAACTTAATTTAGTTAATCAATAACTCTTTACAATTACCTTCAGCTTATTCCCTTCTCCACCGTGAAATGTTAACTGCCTAAATTTAACTTATAACCAATTTATTTATCAGATTTTGTATAAACTTTGTTAATTTTAGTTAAAGACGCAATTTTGTTTATTGAATGCAATTAGCAGGTACAACCTTTTAATTTTAATGATGTTAAAAAAAGAATGTTGAAAATGATTAATACATTCTTTAAAATTACACTGTTAGTACATGCTAGCTAATGGTATCAAATGCAATCATTCTCTAAAGTGCTAATGAGTAAACTAATATCTGATGTTGTTGTTTTAAAATGAGGATGTGAATCTAATTGTCTAGATCAAATAATCTTGAAGACACCATCACACTGATCAAGGGCCGGATCGAAGAAATTGACCTTCCAGTAGAGAAAGTGGACATCATCATTTCAGAGTGGATGGTGAGTGGATGATTATTAATATTCAAATATATTAAAATGCTTCCCTAAAAGAAGAAAAATGCATTAAACATACAATTATTTTGCAACAAAATGCACTGCTTATTGAAGCATAATGGACAGCTTTGTCTTATTACAGCTTAAAGCTCTGCATTCACAGCAATTACAGTTGGATTTTACCTAAAATCAGGCATAAAGGAAGTTAATGTGTCAGCAACTTTCTTTTTTGCCCAGTCATTTTCCTTTTCAAAACCTGCTCAGGTGTTGGGAGATGAAAAAGCTGAGATGTATTGTTGATTGATACTTGATATATTGCGGGCATAATTCATAATGGCATAACTTTCTTGCTCATTTTAGAAGCCAAACATCAGTCCTGATTTATTTCGACATTACTGATGATGAATATGTGAAAGTTTAAGAGACACACGTTAATTTGCACATTAATTCATCTTGGCTGAAAGTAAAGTAGAATTTTACTAAATGTGTTTGGAATTAGTTTCATTTTTTTAATGATATTTTACAAATGATCTGAACCAGCACTTTTGAACAAACTCTTATTAAATGAGATTGAATATTACATTCATGTTTGGTACTTTTTAAAAACAGAATTATTGTTTATTTGATCTTTTTTATCACTTGAAAAAAAGCTTAAATTTTTTTCCCCCGGTTTAGTCTTTAATACTATACACACGGTCTTGATAGTAAACATTCGTTTTATAAGTTGTGTTTTTACATGTTTTTGGTTCTGTGTTTGTAGTATACTCTTTCCTTCTATTGGAAAATTTGGGGCATCTTGGCTGAAAGTAAAGTAGAATTTTTCTGAATGTGTTTGGAATTTGTTTCATTTTTTTGTTATGATATTTCACAAATGATCTGAACCAGCACTTTTGAACAAACTTTTGTTAAAAGAGATTGAATATTACACAGAAATCGGATAAAACATTTATTAAGATTACAAAAAAGTCAATAATATTACATTTTAAAACAGATCAAATGTTACACAGAAGTCTGATCAAACTCATACTTTGTAAAAACAAAAAAAAGAAAAGAAAAAAAGGCTGAAATTAAATGTTAACTAAAAACAAAATCAAATTAATTCTGTGTAATTTTTTTCACTGATTTATTTTACGTCTATTAATAAAAGTTAAATAATGTATGAGAAAGTATTGCATTTTTTTTATTGATAAAAAAGTAATGAAAGAGGTGCATTAAAATGACTAAATGTACTATGTATTTGAACTAAAATTCTAAATTAAAATTTACAAATTTATTTTTACGTAAATCTAAAACCAAAACAAAGTAAAATAAGAATAAATTAAAAAACATAAACTTAATTACTAAAACTAAAATTAAAAGAGAAAGTATTATGACTTAATAAAACAAATAAACATAACTAAAATTATGTATATAAAGTATTGAATTGTTTATTAATAAAGTAAAAAAGTGACAAAAAGATGCATTAAAATGATTAAATCTACTGTATATTTGAACAAAAATTCTACATTTAAATTCACAAATTTAGTTGAACTTAAAACTAAAACCAAAACAAACTAAAATAAGAATAAAGAAAACAATCCTAAAAATGCCATAACTTAGATACTAAACTAAAATTAAAAGAGAAAGTATTATGACTTAATAAACCAAATAAACATAGCTGAAATAATGTATATAATGTATTGAATTGTTTATTGATAAAGCAATAAAAGTGACAAAAGAATGCATTAAAATGACAAAATCTTCTGTATATTTGAACAAAACTTCTACATTTAAATTCACAAATTTAGTTTAAATAACTAAAACCAAAACAAACTAAAATAAGAATAAATAAAGAAAACAATACTAAAAATAACATAGCTTAATTACTAAAACTGAAATTAAAAAGAAGTATTATGGCTTACTAAACTACATAAACATAACTGAAATAACTATACAATACATAAAAACTTAATCTTTGATTGTTCTTGCTGATAAGCTATTCATAAGGAACATTAGTGTCGTTTGCCATATTTCTATTGCTGTTGTTTATAAACTGGTTTCCTGCTGTGCCTGATGCCCTTTAAAATTGCATTAAAGTGACTGCAATGCATGACATATTGTGTAATTGCTTTGATTTCTATCCTAGCTATACACACACACACGCAAAAAAAACTGTTCTAGATTTGGCAGTGAAGAAGCGATAAAAGCCAGCATTGCTCTGCACTTCTTGTTTAAGTTCTCTTAATTTGTAGTCCACTATAGGAAAGGGAAAGTAGGTCATAACACTGAAGCCACCTAGCCAGAGGCTCAAAAAAAGGACATCCTAAATTTGGAAACTTCCAAGCCTTTCCCATGTGAATTCCACCAGCATGCTGTTTTCTGCTGTCTCTGGATTTTTTCATGGCTCGCAGGTTAATTGTGAATTTAAAAAATGTATCTTATTTATCTCTCTTTTGTTTGCATGTTAGGGCTATAATTCAACAAACTCCGTGCCTGAGGCAGCGGCGAGCGTGAATATAATTTTCCTGCATGTATTTTATGTTTGTATGTGTGTGCGTGCAACGCTTCTGACAAAGTAACCTGAGATTTGGGTCACTGGAGCACATTATTTTATGATTACAACGTTGGCTTGCTAAATGGTGTAAAAATCCTGCCCTTCATCATCTCTGCAATGTCGTCCGTTTCATTCTGAAAACCTCTGAAGTGTTTGTGTGTGGCCGTCGTTTACTTGTGAAAGCAGGCGAGCGTGCTGCCGTTTTCTGAAAATCATTCTTCAGAATGCTATGGAACAATAGTTTTACAATTACCTTATTACAACGAGTGGTAGGAGACACATGTCCACAGAAAAATGCAGTCACCTCGGTCCAGCAGCTCTGATAGCTAACTCTGACACGCGTGTCCATCAAAAAGGATTATAGATGCTGAATGGGGTCAGATGGTCAGGAGGAAAGCGTTGTTTGTACGGTGATCCACAAAAATGTCCAGAACAGAACATTACGGGTAGGATATAAACTCAGGTTTTAGCATAGACTGGAAAAAAATGGTTGTAGGATTTAGGATGTTTTAGGGAACACCGTTAAGACTTTGAATAAAAAATATTGATTATATATTGTATCTTATAAGGTTACTTATCATTAAATGGATAGTTCACCCCCCATCCAAAAAATGTTTTTATCATTGACTTAAAGGTTTTCTATTGGCATCAAGGTTTCTTGGTGAACCTTTTATATTTAAAGGGTCTTTCATTACATATAAGGTCTTTTAGAGTGGAAAAAGATTATTTGGATACTTGAAATGTCTTTTTACACTAACACAATGATTCTAAGAACTGTTCTAAATGTTCACTAATGGAGTGGTACAGTACGGTATGGGTCGGTACGGGTCACCTTTATCAGGCTTGCGTTTCCACTACCAAAAGGGTACCAATGGTGGGCGTGGTGTATGACAGAAAGTTTCAGTCGACGTCATTCTCGCTCAAGGAAATGTCAAAGTAAAGCTGTACGGGTCGTTTACATATAATTTGAGAAGCACTTCTCACAAAACAGATGCTTTATACACATAAATACTTGTGTATAAATGTTCATTACTAACATTCTATGAACATGATTTGATTATAACTGCAGATCAATGATGGTGCAAAATAGCCTACTGTAACGTCTGCAATTATATAAAATAAATAAATGCAACATATATGAACACATACAGCCCCTTACAGTCTCCAATATGTTAACCAATTACAGAAAAACTACACACAGCATACATTTAGGCCTAATTTGGGTTCAAAAACAACACGCAACATATATAGCCTACAGTCAGTGCAAACCTCTCATCTGTATCTTTATTCTTCACCTGCACATGTAACCTCTTGTTAGAAAGTAATTCCGTCATTCCGAGTTCATAATAGTCCAAAAGGTGATAATAATAGTTAAACATGCCAGTTTGTTCATGTTTTAGGTTGCTGAAACAATCATTTGCTCCTTTGTTTTGTCGGGCTTTTCCTTTGTTTTTTTTCACGCTTCACTCTCGCGTTTGTCTGTTTCTGTAAGGATCGGATGCACATTGTTATCATAAGCTCAAGAAGTTCATTATTTCAAATATAGACGTGCGGCTAACGCACGCGAGAAAGCGAAACCACTCGCGCTTTAGATGTCCTTGTAAACAACTACGGGGCACAGGGTAGATTCTGCTCTTCTTCTTGGCTTTGTGGCTGTTCATCAAGACGGCGACAAGGTTTGTTTAAGCTCGGGTCGACCATGGCTCGTTATTATATTATTACGATGTAATGTCTCGGCTGTGTATTTAAAAATGGCGCTTCATTTGTTTTCATTCTCCTAGCTTGTGCACAAGCTAGTGACGTATCTCTGTAAACCAATACCGTTCAGTTGCGCGTCTTGCTCCGCCTTTTGGTACACTTTTGTTGTGCTAGGTACCCTTCTGAAAGGGTACCCAAAAAGTGGTAGGGTACGGTTTGCTTTTTGGTACCTTTTGACAGTGGAAACAGCCATAAAAGCGTACCCAACCATACTGTACCGTCCCACTCAGTGGAAACGGGTCATAAGTGGTTCTTTGGGCAACCACAAACCCTTAACCTTTGTTTTTAAGCATGTCTTTTCTTATAAGTGTTTGGGTAACATCAGTTGGGGCTGGGTGGAGTAACATTTCAACCATAAGAAATGTTTTTTTTATTTAGTGTAAATGTAAGTAAGTCGGTATGATTAGCAGGTTGAGCCAATAGAGTACAACCATCTGTCGGCAAGCACTGTACACTTACAATAATGGTTTATCTGATATAAATGTGTTTTTTTTTTTTTAAAAGCAAACCCAATAATTAATGGGTTTTCTACAAAATATTTCACTAATAGGTGTCATACAATGCATTGATACATTTTTTTTTTACTTGTTCTCTGATATCTGCATAGATGCTCAAGAAAAATCAAGAAATTAAGATTTTTTAAAGCCCTTTAAGAACACAGTAATTTACACCTAGAATAAAAAGCTCTGTTTTTACCTTAATTTGACAAGTCATGAATATTAATGAGTTCTGCTCTCATGCTTCTGCCGGAGTTTTTTACATTGCTCTGGCTCCAGCAGCTCTGCCTTTAGATTGCATGTCCACTGAAAAAACGTGCGAGATAAAGAGATGAGTTTTATGAAGTTTATTGCTGTTCTTTCACACCAGAAAAATCACAGTAAGAGCTAGGCATAAGATTCTGACGATATGATAACCTTATATATAAATATCACGGTTTTACGGTATTGTGATTACTACTCTAAATATATTCTTTTTAAATGTCTGGGTAAGAAACAAAAACTTTTTCCCTTTTGAACACAATATATTTTATTTTGAGAAACATTTAAAGTATTTTGGAACAGTAAACATGTCAGGCTAAATAATTCAAATGAATTATTGACTTCTGCTGTCTTAATTTATTTCAACAGCATCTTTGGAGATCTTTTCTGCTGGAGATACTGTTGTCCTAAAAAACGTAAATAAAAAATCTTACCCATACCTTAGGAACGGTATAGCAGAAAATTTTGACGGTTTTAAAACCTTGACTTTTCCAAACCGCGGTATACCTTGAAAAGGTTATCGTCCCATGCCTAGTAAGAGCTGAGTGATACGACACGATGCATAAATGTGCATTGTTAAACACTTATTCAACAGTGTACATGTTTGTTGTCTTATTACAAATGTACACGTCTATGGCCTCATTACAAATGTACACAGAAAATTTCACAATATACACGTTAAAATAACAAAGATTTATTCAAACAGATCTTATGCCTCTTCGGGTGCTGCTGAATAAATTTAGAATCCATCTTTCTCAAGTTTTGCTTTCTGAAGAGCTGTAAACAGACAAGGTGCTGTTGCATTGACTAACATTGAGCTAATGCTTGTCCCATTTTCAAAATAAGAGTCCTAAATACATAGGAAATATAATAAGCTGTTAAACTTACAAAATAAGGGAAAAAACATAATTGTTGTAATCTCACTAGGAAATGTTGTGGCCAATCAAACGCTACTGGGGTTGTGTGTAATAATGATCTGATGGGGAACTTCACATTTGGTCTATTCTTCTTGTTGGCCTGTTTTTCACAGGGATTTTACAGTCAAATGCAGGGGTGTCCAAACTCAGTCCTGGAGGGCCAGTGCCCTGCAGAGTTTAGCTCCAACTTGCTTCAATAAGTTTGGGTGTCTTGTTGGGGTTAGAGCTCAACTCTGCAGGACGCCGGCCCTTCAGGACCGAGTTTGGGCACCCCTGCTCAAAGGTTTTTACATGAGAACGAAGAAGCAATGATGTTTGTTACTCATGGTACGTCATTACCATGTACTGAACACTTATTGTTCAGCTATGCCTATATATCCAATTTTTCATTCTATGGCACCTAAAAAGAACCTGCTTCTTAAAGAACAGATCATGTCAGAAAGAGGGTCAGAATGATTCCTTCTAAGTATTGAAGTGTCCAATTGATATGCTGTTTATAATCTTGTCACAAAGCTCATCTGGCTACGTTTCACCCACTGTTTTATGAAATCTGTGAATTTGGACACTGCTGGCATACAGTTTTTTAGCCTAATGTAAAGAATAAAAATACGCATATTCAGACGCAACGACTGTGAACATAAAGATGCCGATGTTTGCAGTAATTCTGACAACACTCTGTGGCTGCAATATTGAATGTGACAGTGTTGCATAGCTAATCACTTCTCTATCCTTTATTCTACTTAAAGAGTGTCAGTTACCATGAAAAAAGTATTTTTGCTTCTTGTTTTTATTAAATGTTGCTGTTAATGTATTAGAATTGGCTCTTGGAAACTGGCATTAGTGCACTTGTAGTCTTATCCTCTTTACTTTCACTCTTTTCAAGTGTCAGAGAAAGTTTCTCCCAGGTGCTTGACTGTCCTACTTTTCGTCAGTCTTGAGTTTGTTGTGTACGTGTGTGAGGAAGAGAGAGAGGGAACAAATCGATAAATCAGAGGGGGTAATTTTCAGAAGGACGAGATGTCGTCTGGCAGGGAGAGACGGGTCTGAGCCGCCGTAATGTCATTTCATAACTCACACAATTGATCTGTACTTTAACACCCAGCAAAACAAACAGACTGGATTAGATTAAGGGGCAAAAAGAAAGAGAGATGGTTTCTGCCACTGGCGAGGTGGAGGAGAGGAGAAGTGAATTAGGAGAAGGCTAAATAAAGGTTGTCACAGGCTGATCCATCATGTCAGATCTTATGTTTTTTGTTTCTTTTTCATTCTAAATCCGCGGTTATACCTTAGAAGCATAAAGATACTGGATTTCTTGATTTCTAAATCAAGAAATAACAACTGTCGAAGTAATCTTACAGAACAGTTGTAAAGATCTGCTTTTCGATTGTGCGAAGTTTACTGGTAAGGAAAAGTAAATTGTTACTGTTTTCCAATCGTAGTTGTTATTTTGGCCCCATATGACTTACTATGTCAACCGTTGAGATGTTTAGTAGTAAGTTTAAGCTCTTTCTTTCTTTCTTTCTTTCTTTCTTTCTTTCTTTCTTTCTTTCTTTCTTTCTTTCTTTCTTTCCTTCCTTCCTTCCTTCCTTCCTTCCTTCCTTCCTTCCTTCCTTC
>CAIGQV010000818.1:25164093-25188702 GCA_903798115.1 Danio jaintianensis | reverse complement strand
AATTTTAAAATTTTGAAATCATTGGACTTCAAATGAAATCGAAAGAAAAACTGAAATGTCAAACAATTTCAAGCCAAAACTAAGTTTTTTGTTTTTTTTTCAGTTTTGTTTCAGCAGTTCGAAACAGCTCACCAAAACAAACTTTTCCTAAACACCTTTGAGCTACCATTGGTCAGTGATGACTACACAATCCATGAGTGTGTTCTGGAACTCCACCTTCTTTGATGTGCTTCGTATCCATGCAGTTCATAGTAAGACAGGATAACATCCAGCAAAATAACACCAATAGCAACATGAATACACTGGGGTCATGTAGCAGAGCTAGTACAGATGTATTCGCAACTGTATCACTTGCGAAAAGACTTCGTAGGAATTCGTACACCAGATAAGAAGCGCAACTGCATCACACATATCTGATACAGTTCTAAACATTGTTCCATTCAGTGTTGAAGGCTGTTTGCCAGATGTTTATTAAGTCATTTTTCTCTCTCAGCTGCCATTTTTGTCTTTAGCAGTACACTCGAGATGCATGACACATTTAAAACCCTGCTTACTGTAGAGCAGGGTTGTCCGAAATGTTTGGAAATGGTATACCATCACTGCCTTTTCAAAAAAAAAAAATGCCTTAAATGGAATATGAAAAACCTTTGTTTGAAATATACAGTAAACTGTATGGTGAAATGCCATATTTAATTCATTTATAGTATTATACACCAGTGTTTTGAAGTACTAAAACTACACTTCATACCTCTGTTACACTAACCTAAGCATATGGTGATGAGAAAGTCATGTGGTGAACCAATGCTCATCAAAACCAACTTTTCTCACAAGCAGAGAAACATAATAGAAGATGCTCAGTGGCATTCACACAATTAAACACTGTCATGGTAACAATTAATACAATACACACTATTTATCAACATTAGATGTAACATGAAACTCTAATGTACATCATTAATGAGAAAAAACTAAAAAGAACCATAATAATGTCAGCCAAAAGGCATAAAAATTGTCATGCAGGGAATTCTGGGAAAGTCAACTTATGGTTATTAACCGTATATATTAAGAAAACTTACTGTCAAGTGGGTTTCAGAATTTTACTGTAACATTTTTACAGTTTTTTTTATTTATTTGAAATTACAGTCATTTTTACAGTGTAGTTAAGAATCCTATCTTTCTATTTGGAGACATTAACTCCAGTTATTGTGCACTGCGATCTTTGACACTTTCCAGACCTTTTACCTTCACAACAAGCTCCATTACACACTACATGAAACAAATATAATAGGTTTTGGATTCTTCATTTCCTGACATTCTCAGATTTAGACTGTGTTTCTGTGTTGCACCATGTGTTTCCCCTCAGTGCTCATACCTGGATCTGTCACCTATCCACAATGCAGCTTTCAAACATCCATTGTCCTGCTGAAATTAATCGTGGAAACGTTGGGCCTGCCTCATTTGAATATGCTTGTAGAAAACGGTACATTTACTACACGTCTGCATTCATATGCAAATCAACCTCTTTCACACTAGATCCACCGCGAGCAAACAGTTTTGCCCCTGTTTTGATTTATTTCACAAACTGCGCGTTATTAACAGTAGTGTTTAGTGTAGTGTTATGGCCATTCATCTTAATGTCTTTTAATGGTTGCCTTCTTGATGAATCCTTTTTGGTTGCCTTTAGTTTTTTTATTTTCTTTGGAAGAATAGGATGAAACTTTTTTTTAATTAAGAACAAAAGCGATGGTTTTGTTCATCTTGTGCTAGCTATAGTCAAGCTGTGACACTGAGCTCACTTGATATTTCATTAATGGGTCAAGAAGATTTTAAACTTGCTAATTAGGGATGCATGAATACAGAATATAAGTTCAGGTTGATTTATTATTTTTGTTATACAATGAGCTAAATTAAGTAGTGATGTTCAACTTTACTATCATTTTACTAAGTGATAATAATAAAACAACTTTTTAGGTTGAATTCCTTGCTATAGCTTATTGATATAGCTTTTAATAGTGTTATATTTCCAAAGAGTTTGAACTATATAGAAAAAAATCTTTAAAAAAAAAATCTTTTTATGTACTTTGAATTTGCTTGCTTGCTTGGTTATTTATTTATTTGATCATTCATTCATTCATTCATTCATTCATTCATTCATTCATTCATTCATGGAAACTGTTTACAGGAATAGAATAAATATATTTGTTCTTTTTGTTTACAAATATTTTTAACCATTGTTAAAAATATTAATCTGTTAATAAAATTTATTGAATTATGTGAAAAATAAATTATACTGTATACTAGATGCACACACATAGCTATGGGAAGAAGATTAGGCCAAGCATTAATAAAATAATAAAACCGTCTTGACATTTTGGCCAAGGAATAGTAAAAAAAAACTACAGTATAATAAAATCTCGAGATTAAAATTATTATAATGTAAGAATAAACATTTGAAAATTGTTGAGAATAAACTCATTACATTAAGAGAAAAATGTTGAAATAAAATGTTGAGAATAAACTCAAATTCAGAGAATATTTTAATTTTCACCCTCCAAAAAACTAGTTACCGTTTGAGAATTTTTTAAAAATAGTGTTGAGAATAAATTCATTAAATTCAGAAAATTGTTTTTAAAATTTGGCCAAGGAATAATGCAAAAATGCACACATGATAATGCAAAAATGCACACATGATACCAATAACATGAAACTAATGACTATTTTATATAAATCATTTTGTATTTTTAATCTTTTAATCTTTACATAACAAAATAGGACCCCTATGATTGGTGATCTGGCCCCTTTTCACCTTTTTTGTAGACTAGTCTGTCCCTATAAATAGTATTGTAAAGGTTTAAAATTGCGGTGATATTTATTAAGACATTTGTATTAGTTTACTGTATGTTACATTACAAATTAATCAGGTGATCAATGAGACGTTGCATTCATTATAATGTGTCATTTGAGCAGTTTGTGTGTTTGTGTTTCTGTCTTTGTGTTTGTGGGATTGAGCGTGGGTTGATATTTTACACAGCCCCCAGGAGCGGGATTGATATTGTTGTACTGTAATTGAGAGGATTGTTCATTGAATGCCCATGACGTTGGCAATGGCCGAATACTGCTGATGCCAGCTGTTTACAGAGCAGAGATGGCCACTCTGGGCCAAACTAACACCATTCTCCCATGTTCACAAGAAACAAATTCAAAAAACACACTCTTGTCTTAATTGACCAATAGTTCAACATTAGATTCTTCGCTTTTATTTATTTCCTGAGGAAAGCACTTTTTATGTATTTTTGCAGAAGCCTCGTCTTTTAATTTATTGTTATGCGACATGTAATTATATTACATGATAATGAATTCTCTGCTGCATCTAGAAAAATCTAAATGGAAAAAAAGTGGTGTGTGAGTGCGTGTTTATGAGGTAATTCATTTAATGTGGCTGAATGCTGCTGTCCAATTTTCATTAGCATTTCATTAGTGGCATTCATGTAATTCTGCCCCGGCTCCACATGGCTTAATGAATCGATCTGCATTTTGGCCACATTCAGCCATTAATGCTGCAGTGACTCTCTTTACCTCCAGTGTGTGTTAGTGAATCTACTATTGGTGGGATTAAACACAGATAGTGTGCATGTGAATACTTGCATTTTCCTTGTTGGATTAGAATTTGCGATGTCAGTTTGCAAATTACTTTTTTTATATGGAAAAACAGAAAGTGAGTGTTGTTTTTAGGCTAGATTTTAGAAATCAATGAATCCACACAGCATGAAAGAAGCTCATTGCACAGATTTATGAAACCAATAAACATTTCATTGCTCTGTGGGAGAAAAATGCCTTAGTTTTAGAACTACAGAGCAGTGTTAGGATGCTGTGAGGTAAAAGTAGAAATTGTACTATTTACTTAAAAAAAAAAAAAAAAAATTTTAGTATTTACATTGGAAATTAAATTCTAAATTATTTACAGTACTATTCTACAAAACAATTCACTAAATTAATCTAAGAACAATTCAAGGGGTTAACAAGTCATAAATGGATTACGACTAAAAAATATATATAAAAGCACCATAAAATAGTGGGTAGCACGTTCGCCTCACAGCAAGAAGGTCACTGGTTCGAGTCTCGGCTGGGTCAGTTGGCGTTTCTGTGTGGAGTTTGCATGTTCTCCCCGTGTTCGCGTGGGTTTCCTCCGGGTGCTCCGGTTTCCCCCACAAGTCCAAAGACATGTGGTATAGGTGAATTGGGTAAGCTAAATTGTCCGTATAGTGTATGTGTGTAAATGAGTGTGTGTGGATGTTTCCCAGTGATGGGTTGCAGCTGGAAGGGCATCCGCTGCGTAAAACATATGCTGGATAAGTTGGTGGTTCATTCTGCTGTGGCGACCCCAGATTAATAAAGGGACTAAGCCGAACAAACAAATGAATGAATGAGAAAAAATAGTTTTTTGAGTGTAGGATGAATGCTAATTGAGAGATTTTGCTTAGAAAGCCTTGTTTTCTCTCTATTATCAATTATTTAAAATTGTACAAATAATTTATATAAAGTTGATTTAATGTAGAAACATTACCACTTTTTCTAGAAGCGTGTGTTATGGATGGGCGAAGGGATTGATGGGTGCTTAGAATCAAAAATATTTTTGTATGAGGTCACTTAAAGGTCACTTATTTATTTGATCAAAGTTAGGGTTGGATACCGGTGCTAAATCGATACATTTAAAACGGTACCAGTGCCAAAACGGTGCCTGAACCGATACTTTTGAGCCACAAAATTATTTGACAAACATATATATATTTTAATCATTTTAATTGAACAATATAATTAAAGTTTAAAGTATACATCAATTCATATTTTATATATTTGAATTGCATTAATATATTTCTCTTGATTATTTGTTTGTTAGCATGAATGCAAGATTTGCATTATGCAATTAACATTACATTAGCTTAGGCCTACTACTAACCTGTGGAAAGGCTGTCTTCAAAATCAGTGAACTCCTTTTTTCTAGGGTTGGTGATTACGTTTACATGGACATCAGTAATCTAATGATTTGCCTTAATCTGAATTAGACAATAATATGATTAGGGTGTTTATATGAGTTGCTTTTTGAATGTTCCTTTTATGATCCCGTTTTACATGTTACAGCACATAGACTGATTAACGTCATTGCGTCACTGCGCTATCCAATGTTTCCTTGACAGTAGTTGTACCTAGTATTATGTTATTTATTAAATTACCCAATAAATTGTATTTTTTAACATCTACCCCAACCCCAACCCTAAACACAACCGTCACAGTACTGTAAAAATATTAATTTGTCAAAAAGTGTTACAAAAAAGATTCTATAATGATGTGTTTATCCGCAGCTGTATGCTATCTAGACTTTGCCCATTTCCTCCGGAGTTTCATGTAATTTCGGGTGTTTCATTTTAAATTTTTCGACTTTAACTGCAGTTCGGCAGTTTCACTTTCATTCAGGAACATTTCATTCATGCCCCTGTGACAAACTGAGGTATTGAATGAGAATATGATGTAAAGACTGATGGGAGAATGTTGTTTTAAGGGAATTTGATACGCACGCCAAATGGAAAGAAAAAAACTCAGCGTCTGTGGTCCTTTAAGGTAACCGAAAATCGCTGTTTACATGATAGACTCTTAATCAGAGTATTTTCTTAATCATGTTAAAATCGGATGTCCATGTTTGGTGTCCATGTAAACGTAGTCACTGAAAGTGCCAGATGATCGCAAACTGTTAAAGACAGTGCATTCCTCTGCCTTTAAGTTGATTCCATGTGCCCTCAAATGTTTCATTAGGTTTGATGTTTCCCACCTCCCCCCTTTATCTTTTGTAAAGTTCATCTGCTGCACGTTGCTGTGTCAGAATCCTTGCTTGTAAAATACAGCCATACTTTAGCATGCTTAGTTTAAGCAAATTAGATGAATGCGATCATGCATGTTGATGAAGGGAGTCGCTCACCGGATGCGCGCTTTGCCTTCTATATCTAAACAACAAGATTAAACGCTTATCATCACCTACGGTGTCTGTATCCCTCAAAGTTGTTTAGAATTAAATGTTTAGAAATGGTGTGACACAACGCGTACTTATGTGTGCCTTTGATGTACCTCTTGATGCTTCTTACATCCTTGTCGCAGCACCGAAATTCATATGCTGATTCGGTCCGGTGCATACCAGTTACATAGGTACCGGTGCCACAATGGCACCAGGTTTCGGTACCCAACCCTAATCAAAGTACATTAATACAGAAATACTGTAAACTGTTTTAAATAGCTGTATTTTATATGAGCATAATTTTATATTAATTGTTTAAAATGCAATTTATTCCTGTAATGAAAAGCATCATTACTCCAGTCCTCAGTGTCACATGATCCTTCAGAGCTGCTGATTAATTCTTAATCTTAATCTTTAATAATTCTTTCTATTTCTTAATAATATAAGAAATATATTGATATTACAAAAAAAACATGCTTTATATGTTTCAGGATTTTATAGAAAGTTCAAACGAACAGCATTTATTTGGAATACAGTCGTTTGCAACATTACAAATGGATTTTTTGTCACTTCTGATCAGTTTGATGTGTCATTGATAATTGAAAGTGTTAAAAGGTAAACATTTGAATGGTAATATATCCCTAAAAACATGAAGCTGTTATTAACATTGATATAATCAGAAATTTTTCCTGAGCACATCAGATCAGCATATTAGTTCTTTGTGTGTGTGTATTTATGTACCCAGTATACCCCTTTTTCCTCTCTCTCTCTCTCTCTCTCTCTCTCTCTCTCTCTCTCTCTCTGTCTCTCCCTCTCTCTCTCTCTCTCTCTCTCTCTCTCTCTCTCTCTCTCTCTCTCTGTCTCTCTGTCTCTCTCTCTCACTGCAGTGGAAGCAGCCGCCTGTGAAATTGGGTTCTAAATTACACCACGGAGAAGCTTAGCCATCACTCTAATGCTAAGTCTGTTTAAAAACGACCCAGAGAGATCCAGTACGAGCCGCTGTCACAGCATGGCTTTTAAAGGTGCTGTCCGGTTGACCTCTGTGTGGCATATAGAGCAAAGAAAGGCCATTCTGACCTTTTATAACAAAACTTTTTAATACAACATTGCGAGAGGAAAACCTGCATAAGCTCATCAGAGCCACGTGTGCAGCTATGGACAAAATTACTGACTACTGTAAACAAGTTTTCTGGATTTATTAAATATGGTGCTGATAGTAATTCAGATTGAAAAATAAAACACAATCGAAATATTGTCGTTTAGAGTTTTTTTTTCTCAGAATGACAGTTGGTCTGAATAACAAATGTTTTTATTAATGCTGGGGAAATTAACGCATTATTATCGCATAAATGCATTAATTAATTAATTAATGCTGACGGTTATTCTATCGCCCGTTAACACAGCTGTTTTTTAGTTTTTAATATTCTGAAACGTTGTTGTTCACCGGCTTTAAATACACATACCGGGAAGCGGTAGGTCACAAGAGATTGGGTGGTTGATTAGTATTGGCTTGGGAAAGGCATCATCACACTTCTGAACCAATGAAAACATTTGGGGCAGGCCTAAGACTGCCACTGCTCTCACATGAACCAGATGATACAAAAATATGCTTAAACGTAGCAAACTCTTAAATGGACATTTTCAGTAAATGGTGAAGTTGTCAAAACCAAAGCTATATGTCACTACTGCAAAGCGGAGTTTTCATATCGCCGAAGTACTTCAAGTCTGAAGTACAGTATCACGTGAATACAGTACACACCGTTGATGCCAGAAAATCTCGCACCCAAACAAACAGTGAACGAGGTAACGTTAACGTTAAGCTTCCGCAGACTACTTAGGAGAGTATTTTACATGTTCAGATGATAAAGAATCTAGTGTGTCTTAGCAACTGGATTTGTGGAGAGGATTAAGTAAATGCTAAGAGTTGATAAATGCAGTTGATTTTGTCATTGTGTTTTATTTTTATTTTAAAATGTTATTTATTATTTATTTTGGGGGGCTGAGATTATTCAAAGGAAATTCAGTGCAAACATGAACTTCACAGATTAAAGTCCCCTGCACAGTAAAACTTTGTTGTTGTTGTTTTCAAATATTTTACCTACTGAATGGACTGTTTATGTTGTTTCCTGTTAAAATGAAAGGTTTTTGTTTTTACCTGTTACAAAATACATTTCTGATAGCTAACTTGATGTTGCTTGCAACTGTCCTGTTAATATGTTATGATCAAGCCTCTGAAATCTGAGCATAACTTAATTTATATTACAAATTAGGTAACATTTTTGTGTCCTAGCAGTGGCAAATATATTTGGTTGTAAATTTAATTTGATTATACCATTTAAGTTGAGATTTAAAATATTTTAACTGCTAAAATGTTATGGGAAAATGTTTTTTTTTTCTTGTTCATACACTTACTCAGTACTTTTAAAATAAAAGTGCTTAATGCACTTCTTTTAAAGTCATTATTGATTTTTGTGCATAACAATGCGATAAATAATCACAAATAATTACGACAAATAATCACAGACAACCATACGATTAATCATGATTTAAAAGAATTTGCGTTGCCCAGCACTAGTTTTTATTAGTTGTTATTAGAAATCAGGGTTATTCCGCCAAATATTGATTTCTTGATTTTTCTGAAGTGAACACATTGAAATTGTTTTGTATAATTCTAAACACGTTTGAAAATATGGCACCTTTTTATTTGTTATTTCATGCAAAAAAACAACATTTTTGTTTTAAATTTGTAAATGTCATCAGTAGTTCACAGAAAAACAAAAATAGTTTTCTCAAACACAGAACTATTTTCGTCCAGAGCATTTTTTTCAGGCATTTATATTCATTTACACAAAAACATGTTTTATTTTGACAAGTTTTGGTTATAAAAACCATTAAATCAAAAGAATCTGTGTGCTCTCATAACATTTTTTCTGTAGCTGCACAATACGTGTTGTTTCTACATAAGATATAACATCATGCGTGATGGCCACATTTACACTTTATTGGAACAACACATCTCTTGAAGTTTTTAAAGGAACACTCCGTTTATATGGAAATAGACTCCCCTGGAGTTAAACAGTTGAGTTTTACAACTTTTTAATCCATTTAGTTGATCTCTGGGTCTGGCGGGAGCACTTTTAGCTTAGCTTAGCATAAATCATTGAATCGGATTAGACCATTACCATCTCTCTCTATATACTATGGAAGTCAATGGCTGTTTTTTCCCCAAACATTCTTCAGTATACCTTCTTTGGTGTTCTGGAAAAAAAAAAGAATCTCAAATAGTTTTGGAACAAGTGGAGCATGAGTAAATGATGACAGAATTTTCATTTTTGTTTGAACTATCCTTTTAAATATTTTTCATACGTCAAAGCAACTTTTCCACCATTCAGACATGAAGACCGTGCTGATAAAGAGTGTTGGCCCTCATTCTGGCTGCATCCATCACATATGTCCTGCGTAATTGATTATGCCTCTGTTTTAGATTACTCTGAGCAAGCATGAAGCAGCCTTGCTTCACTCATGATGGTCTGTGCCGCTGTCCAGAATGATGCCGGCGAGATGTGCTTAAAACTGCAGTTGAGCGGCAATAGAATAATTCAGGAGGTGACGCGAGGACTACTCATGCAAAACTGGTGTCAGTGAAGGGTCAGCCCAATAAAACCCATGCTGGGTGGTCATGCATATGTTTAAGGAGGGTGACGGGTTAAGGTCTCATAAATCCAGAGGTTTCGTTTTTTTTTTATATCGGTTTGTGTGTGTATGTTTGAGAGAGCCAGTGGGAAATGAGAAATGGCATGAGAAATAAAATGAGAAAAGCAGTAGTCTTGAAACTAGATTTAGCTGCTGTGTGGTTGCTAGGGTGTTCTGGGTGGTTGCTTACTGTCTCAAAAAGCTTGTTTATTTTATACACAGTTGAAGTTAACATTATTAGCCCTCCTGTGAATTTTTCTTTTTTCTTTTTCAAATATTTACCAAACAATGATGAACAGAGCAAGGAATTTTTCACAGTATTTCCTAAAATATTTTTTTCTTCTGGAGAAAGTCTTATTTGTTTTATTTCAGCTAGAATAAAAGCAGTTTTTAATTTTTTAAAATCATTTTAAGATCAATATTTTTAGCCCCCTTAAACAATATATTTTTTCGATTGTCTACAGAACAAACCATCATTATACATTGACTTGCCTAATTACCCTAACTTGCCTAAATAACCTATAATTAACCAAAGTTTATGTTATTTGGGAAATTAAAAAGTAGTCATAATATAGATTTAAAAATTGATAATGAAGTAATTGAAAGAGTATTTCTGTTGTATTGGATCATAAAATTAGTTGGAAACCACAAATAAATAATGTGATAGCTGTGTAAAACTATAATGTGAAAACTGTAGCAATAGTGTATAAAGCAAGATTTATCCTGGACAATAAATCAATGTATGTATTATATAACACACTTATGTTGCCATATATGAGTTATTGTGTTGAAATTTGGGGTAATACATATAAATCTAACTTACGATCCTTATGTACAATGCAGAAGAAAGTAATTAGATTGATAGAAAATGTGGGGTATTTGGAGCATACAAATCCTTTATTTTTTAAATTGAAGATACTTAAGTTCAATGATTTGGTTAAATTTAAAACAGCGCAATTTATGTTTAAAGCTAGGAATAAATTGCTTCTGAAATGCATACAAAAGTTTTTTGAAGAAAGACAAGGGGGATATAATCTGAGAGAAGAACAAAATTTTAGGAGGTTGAAAACAAGGACAACTTTAAAAAATGTGTGTGTGTCTGTATGTGGTGTGAAATTGTGGAACAGTCTAGAACAGATCCTGAAACAATGTCAGGATAGTAATCAATTTAAAAAGTTGTATAAATATATATTATTAAAGGAATATAATGATTAATAGAAGTGATTGAAAAAGAACGAAATGAGAAAGGTATGATGAAATTTTAATTAATGGCTGTTTGCAATACTATGTATCTTTTGGGTCTATGTTATAAAATGTAAATGTACAAATGGAATCAAACATATAACATGTCAAAGATGTCTCATGTATGTCTCATGTAGAGCTCATATGTCTCATGTAAAAAGAAGAGATAAGTAAAAGAAGAAATAAGTTGAAGTAATAGACGAATTATGTGTGTGGTAATGGGGTGGGGAAAACAATAAGCTTGTGCTTCATCCCGCTCCATTTCGAGTATGTTGAAATGTATTTTTGTTTAAAGAATTGTTTTATGTATGATTTTCTGTTCGAAATAAATCAAATCAAAATAGTTAAGCCTTTAAATGCCACTTAAAGCTGAATACTAGTAAATATCTAGTAAAATATCATGTACTGTCATCATGGCAAAGATAAAAGAAAACATTATTAGAAATTAGTTATTAAAGGTATTATGTTTAGAAATGTGTTAAACTTTCCGTTAAACAGAAATTGGGGAAAACATATACAGGAGGGCTAATAATTCAGGAGGGCTAATAATTCTGACTTCAACTGTATATATGCATATTAGGGGTGTGACGAGACGCCTACTCCACGAGACGAGACACGAGATTGGGTTCACGAGAACGAGACGAAATTTTTATGAAATCTTCAATGATGAAATACATGAATGGAAAATATTTTATTTAAAAAAAAATCACAAATTGCAAAACTATTCAGGTGCTTTTTTTTTTTAAATCAACAATGATTGTTATTTTACTTCTATTTTAATAAATTCTATGCAGTAAAGGACATGCAAACACTGCAAAATATTTGCCAATATATGAATGGAAAATAGGTTTTTATTCAACTGAAGAAAAATCACAAAATGTAAAACAATTCAGGTGCTTTTTAAAATCAACTTGTGATGAATGTTATTTTAATGAATTGTGCCATAAAGGACATGTAAACACTCCTAAATATTTAGCTATAAACTCTACTGACTGGCTTCTTCCCAGTACAATTTCACAAGAGAATCGAAATCATTTCCACAAATTGAACTTAAAAAAAAAAAATGTATGTAATTATGTCATTTTTTATTTGACATTTTTCAGCAGTTTCACTTTCGTTCACCAACAGCTTCCGTTTTTTTCCGGCAGCATAAACTTGTGTTCGGTGATGATGGTAATGACAACGACAGGTGTATGTGTCTCCAGAAGTTCACTGTGTGTGTGTGCGCGCGCACTCGGAGGAGATGTGTGTCTGTGGTCCTTTACTGACTCGATGGGTGCAGAGAAGTGTCAAACAGCTGAGTGTGTATGGCTTATCTTGTCGCAAAATGCAGCTAAAAGTCCTACACAACGGTAATAGTTTGATTACGTCGTTTACATGTCTGTACTGCACTTCAATAATGTGACTGAAATAGGAATACTCCACATGTCTTAATTCGATTAGTGTTTATGACGATTATGGCTTTAAGCATATCTGAAGTGCTATTGTATTGTATGCTATGAGCCGTTAATGCGTGTGGCTGCAGTTGTAGCAGCCTCTGCTTTTGGATGCGGCAACCCTTGAACTCTGCTGAAGAACAAAAAATCGCTTGCCTCACGCCAGCCTGTCAGGTGTGTGCAAAGCACTTGATGTGCGGTTCTAATCCAATCCTGCCTCCAATCTTCAGTGCTAAATTCACCCTCACGCTCCATCATAACATCACAACTTACAAGACAACTTTTCACCTCGATGAGAAATCTTGTCGCAATTTAGTCTCGCGGTCCGAGATCTTGTCACATCCCTAATGCATATCCATATTTTCTGAGCTTAGTTCTCCATTTTCTTGTGTCTGTGGGATGTGCGGGAGAGTAGCGAGGGCCGGCAAACGACTAGCGAGGGCTACAGACAGGAGGTTAAAGAGCTCTCTGTCTGGTGCAGTCTTAACCTGGAGCTCAACACGCTCAAAATAGTGGAGATGATGGTGGACTTCAGGAGAAAACCACCCCTGCTTTCTCACCATCATGCACAGCACTGTAACCACACTGGAGTCATTGAAGTTCCTGGGCACCACCATCTCCCAGGATACTCACATTGTCTCCATTGTCAAAAAGGCCCAGCAGAGGTTGTACTTTTTTTTGCCAGCTGAGGAAGTTCATCCTGCCACAGCTACTGAAACTGTTCTAAACTGCCGTCATTCACTCCAAAAAATTTTTTTGTTGCTTGTTCAAACTACTTATGTAAAATGAGCTGAAACAACACAATTCTTGAGTTTTTAACAACTTAATTGTTTTAAGTTAAATCCACTTAAATTTGTAAAAAATAATCAAGTTAACTTAATTGATTTGTGTTGGGGAAACATGAATGAATTGTATGGAACCCGGCATTTTTTTACAGTGTTGAATCTGTCCTCCGCACTTCAGTAACTGTCTGGTTTAGCTCAGCTACCAAAGATAACCTCTGAAGACTACGGATAATTCAGACTGCTAAGCGAATCACTGGTACAACCCTCCCTATTCTCAGAGAACTGTACTTATGGAGAATGAGTAAAAGGGCTGGCAAAATCACCCTGGACCCCTCACATCCACACTTAAAAAAATATGTGTGCTGTTTGTTCAAACTACTTATTTAAAATGAGCTAAAACAATACATTATTATTAAGGTTTTTTATGACAACTTAATTGTTTTATGGTCAATCCATTTAAATTTGTAAAAATTAATAAGTTAACTTAATTCCTTCATGTTGTCCCAACACAAATCGATTGTGTGGAACCCAGCATTTTTTTACAGTGCAGCAAACTCTAGATCTGGATGACTCTAGTGCTCTAGCCGATGCTACAGAGCACTGTGCACCAGAACAGTTTCTTCCCTCAGGCCATCCGTCGCATGAACACTTGATAATAATTGCAGAACAAACAACCCTATTCATACACACACTTATTTATTTAACAACATACATAGTTACATTTCAATTTGCACATAATATAGCTATACATACATTATTGTATATAGTAATATTTGTCAATTTGTATATTTTTATTTTCTATTTATCTGTATTTTTTAATTTCTTTATTATCTGCATTTTTTGTCGTCACTATCACACTGTGGAAACTTCTGTCACGAAAACAAATTCCTCATATGTGTAAACTAGCTAAACAAGCAAAAAAAAGCTCTTTCTAAATGTTGCATGGGATAGCCACAAATAAAATTTCCTCTGATTTTGAACAATAAAGATTATTATAATTTTTTCTTTAAAGCATTCATGAATTGTTCTCTAATTTTGATCTCCTCTTTGTGTATTTATTTATTTTTTAAGATTTATTTTTGGAATTTCTTGGCCTTTATTTGACAGGACAGTAGAATGACAGGAAGTGAAGAGGGGGGGATAGGGCCATGAGCCGGGATTCAAACTGGGGACGCCCAGGGCAATGTTGTGATATATGTCGGTGCACTAACCACTGGGATATCGTGCTGACTGTGTCTATTTTTTTGTCTTATCCAAACAATTTAAGTCTAATTATTGCTTAGAAAATTTAAATTAAAAAGCAAAAGGTTTTAAAATGCTGTAAAATGTGATTCTTTGCCCCAATATTACAGCGCTTTTATCTGAATGTATAGAATCTCAAGCTTCTGTGTGTGTTTTTAACAGTTTATTGTTGTTTTCCAGGGCTACTTCCTGCTGTTTGAGTCAATGCTGGATTCTGTGCTCTACGCCAGAGATCGCTACCTTGCAGACGATGGTTTGGGTGAGTCAAATGCACAAATTTCAGCATTTGTTTTACCCTCCTATTCTGAGATATGAAGAATCTGAGAGGTCCTTGACCTGAGCTTCCAATTGGTTTTATACTTATGGAGCACAATGAGCCCGTTCTTTACATTGGGCTTTTATTTTCATGGTCTATCAAGCAGACTTCATTTATTTTAATAGGAGGAGTTCATACAGACCGAACCAGGGCTGTCCAGAGCAATGAAAGATGAGTCGGCGTGTGTTTGTTTCCCCCTACAGGGACATTACAGAGAGGTTATCATGAAAATATTGAACATGTTTTCCTCCCCCTTTACCTTGACCATGAGCAATAAAATATGGAGCAGTGTTAGTGTGTTGGGGATTCAATGGTGTTAATGTGTAATTGGCTTCTTTAAAAAAGTGGTAACAAAAACTAACCATGATTTAAAGGGATAGTTCACATAAAAATGAAAATTCTGCCATCATACCATAGATGGCTGTCAATGGTTGCAGGTTTTCAACATTCATTAAAATATCTTAAAAAAACTCAATCTGGTTTGGAATAAGTCAAGGGAGAGTAAATGATGGCAGAATTGTTCATTTAACTGATACATTTGCGTTTTTATATTTAATTTCTTTTTAGTTTCCTGTAGTTTCTCTTAATTTTATATGTTTTTGCTCCTTTATTACTGTTTTTATTAGCTCTTTCCCCGCCACTGTCAATTAAGAGACACCACTTCCCCTGAAGATACATTTTTTTTGTTTTGTTTTGTTAAATTAGAGGCTTGCTTTTTTTATTTGGATATATACTATTTTCATATATTCTTAGCAAAAACTGTTCTGAGGGCCATCACATTTAAGTGAAAAATCATCAAAAATTCTGGCGATGGCTGGCAACGTTTTTTTTTTTTAAAGTAAAATTTTTTTTTTTTTTTAAATGGGCTCATTCTAGAGTTAAACAGCTGAGTTTTACCATTTTTCAATCCATTCAACCGATTTCTGGGTTTGTCGGGAGCACTTTTAGCCTAGCTTAGCTTAGATTATTGAATCAGATTAGACCATTAGCATCTTACTCAAAAAAAAAAAAGTTTCAATAATTTAAAGCTTGACACTTTTATAGTTACATCGTCTACTAAGACTGATGGAAAATGAAAAGCTGCTATTTTCTAGGTCGATATGGCTAGGAACTATAGTACCATAGCTCCAGCAGGCACAATAGCCGCATTTCCACTGTCGGGCCAGTGCGAGCCAGGGCTTTTATCGGGCCGTGCTGTGCCAATAGCCCGGGTGCTTGAGCAGTGAGACTGAAATCATGTCGCGTTTCCACTGTCGAGCCAATCGTTCGCAGAGCGTCACGCAAACCCCAGAATGTCCCCCGAATCAAACGTCATACAACCCGCCCAGTTCAGCGGGAATCAGGCAGATAAAGCAGACCATCGCCTGTTGGCATCGTACATCGAGTGGTCTCGCCACTAACGGAGGGAAGCGCACCATCCTTAATATAAAACCACAGAAATTTCCGGTAATAACTCGGTATAAAATGTTTTTTATAACATCCTCGTTTCGGTAGACGCCGTCAAACATTCAGCCCAAATGCTCCGGAAAGACATATAGCATTTTCCCTATATGACACTTAATAGGTAATTCCCCTTTATTTAAGAGAATAATTTAAGGATGTTGCATATTATTCGGTTATCCTAAGTAAAGGAAACCGTTAAGTGTTTCAGGACATAAGAGCAAGTAATAAAATATATATATCATTGCGCTCAGAAGCGATCCACAATCCGCATCGGTTTTAAGAAAAAAAAAAGTATCATTTGATAAAAGTAGTGTTAAATATTTTAGAAAGGCATATCTACACTGATTCTCCCCAAAGCAAAAGAATTACGATTTAAAATATTAAATATCCTTCTAAACCTTTTTAATTTACGATTTAAAATGTTAAATATCCTTCTAATAGTGCAGTGCAGACAGAAAACAAGGTCGTTTCTGATGGATTTGCTCACTCAAAAAATGCTCGGTTTGCACGATTTGATTAATATCGTCATATCCAAATACTTTATAAATAATGTTTAAAAACTCCTCCGTTGTTTATTGTTTTTAGAAGATATCTAAAGTCTTTTTTTTCAGATAGGCCTTTGTAAAACGAAAGTTTAAATGGCTTAAAACGGTTTAATTCATTTGTACTGTCTATACCTAAATTGTTATAGCTTTTGTTTGTTTAATATTGGTTTATTTATTTAATGGGATTTTATTATATCCGTATATATAAGAATTATATTTGTAATTCTTTAAATGATTTCAATATAGCTTAGGTTATTTTATCTAGATCTGTGACACTATTGTGTTGAGCCTACAAAAGTGGACACGTAATTTGTAAAGTTTTATGTCTTTCTGTTGTATTCATATTTTGTATCATCTCCAAAATAAATTAATAAAAATAAAAAAAACCCAGCCGCTCGCAGCATCGACAGAGCTGTGAAGCGAGCGCTCTTTCGCCCGGTCTCACACACATATACATGCATCTAAACGCGCATGTTTCATGCACAAACACACCATTTAAACTTGACAAAAACTCTGGACAACTGAAAGTTACTGGCTGCTGTGTGTTTAATGTGGTGTAATGATTATTATGCGTTATTGAAACATCAAGGAGGACGCAGCAAAGAAATATCACTTATTAAATTAAAACTACTTTATTATTTTATGCAACACCCTTACATTTAAAAGGGAAACATAAGAGCGATCTTAAGCAGACCCCTAGCCTATAAGGTGTAAGCCCCACTTTGGCCCGATCAGGCCCCGGAAGTGACAGTGGAAACGCGACTGGCCCTGGCTTGCCCTGGCACGCTCGCTTTAGGAAACGCGGCTAATGATATTACACAGTACTTGAAAATAGTCCCCAGCAAAGTAACTAGATAACAGTGCTACGTAATATTGTGCCAGCTGCAGCCATATTACAGCAGCAAAGATCCTTAATTAATACTTCAGAATTACGTTTTATTTAATTTTTTTTAGCAAGATGCTAAAATGGTGCTAAAAGATGCTAAAAGCTAATGGTCTAATCTGAATTGATGTATGCTAAGCTAAGCTAAAAGTGCTCCCGTCAAATTTGGAGATTCAAAAAAAGGTAAAATTCAAGTGTTTAACTCTAGGAGACTTGTAACATGAGCTTATTTTAAAAAAAAAAAGTAAAGAATTCCTTAAAAATAAATCACTATACTGGTAGCCCTAAATAAAAGGAAAGGTTCTACAAACATTATAAACAACATGTACTTTAATAACAAATTATTTGTGTTTAACAGTATTCAGGACATAATGTAAACTGTAAACATCATTAATTAAAAATGTCAAGACTCATTTTTTGAAGCAAAACTGAAACCCACAGCAAGTGCGGAATGCATTATCTAATTCAGCACCTGTTTTTGCACCTGTTTACTTTGTTAATTGCATTATATAGGTCCGGTTAGAATGCAAGTCACAACATATTTCAGATATTTCAAAAAACTGTTACTCATATTGCAGAAAAGAGAAGGAATGCTATATACTTTTCAGTGTATATGTACGTGATCCCAAAATGTCCCCAGCAATCTCCAATTTCAATAATTTATTCCCCTCCAAAAAATAAAATAATGCTCTGTTAACTCTCATTAACCTAGACGTGCAGAAAGTGTTAAATCATGTTCTCTACTCAAGTCCAACCTCCACCAAACACATATGGACCGTGTGATTGGCTGTACGTGCCTTTTTTTGGATGTTAGAAGTGCCAAAACTGCAAGGAAACTTTCTGTACAAGGCTTAGGGGCCGTTCACACAGAATTCCTTTTTTTTTTCTCTCCAAGGTGCTACTTTTCTATTGTTTTTCAATGAAAACATGCACTTGACAGACGTGAGTGACTGTTACGATAGCATCTTGTGTCTTTTGATGCACCGCATACACGAGCATTGCGTTTTTTTAGACGCCGTGTCAAGTTAAAAGGTCTTCAACCTCTATATGCAGTGCTGCTCATCACTGTCAGTTTCACAGCAGTGGGCTAATCAGAAGAGCTCGGAGGTGGGGCAACCACTGCTAGTTTTTGTTTACAGGTGCTCAATGGCTGTGGCCTCTCGCTTTTTAGGAGCAAAGACGAGTTCTGTGTGAATGAGCTCTTACTGTGCAATACCCAGGGTGACACATGGACGTCAAAAGCAAGTGAGAAAAATAAAAGTAAATAAAGAGCTACTTGTCAATGAAATCTGTGTTCCACGTGAAGTCAAATTCGCTAATGATTGGGTCCATAGTAATGATGGTAAGGTGGACTGTGTGCAATTAATCAAAATTCAGTTTTTATTTTGGCCTCCAACGATTATGAAAATATGATAATCGCGATAAAAAGATTATTATTTCATCATATCCTGCTCCCTTTCCAGCTGTCCGCATTCCCTGTTCCTCCCAAAGCTCAATTTTTACATCGAAATCAGTAAAATCGTGTATTGTGACGTTTGCAGCATGGTACGTGCTTGATTTATTGAAGTGTATTCGGTTTATTTGTATTTTTAAAAGGGAACAAGAGAGCTTGTGATTGAGTAGATTTGTCAAGAGCAAATCTATGCCCTAGATCAGACTTGGACATTTTACGCCCCCCAGGCCACATGCGTCCCACTGGACATTTTTGATTGGCCCGCTTGAAGTATTTAGTTAATTTAAATTCAATTCCAAATGGGGCTGTGTCATACACAAGTCTGATAAGGTAAGGTAAAGGGTAAGGGGCTGTTCACATTTCACGTCCTTTGTGTGCTCAAGTTCGTTATTTCAAATGGAGACGTGTGGCTTGTAAATAGTAATATAATTGTGTGTTCTGCATTATAATGTTTCACTTTTCATTTTTTTGGGCAGAACTGTGTTAACTGTATTAGTCCGGCCAGCCCCCTAAAACTTCCCCAGTGTCTAATGTGGCCCATTGAGAAAATTAATTGCCCAACCCTGCCCTATATGTACCCATAAAAACCTTGATCTAGGTAACATTACCTTGGTTATCTTTACAATTTATCTTGTGTTTATTATTAGTAATTAGTTCATTAAAGTTATTAGTAACTAATAAAGTTATTAATAACTAATAGATTTATAGTAGCTATACTCAAAAAAATTATTCACGAAGTTTATCATTAACAGTTTGTAACCTTTTGATTTTATTTAATTTGTTCATTTTGTAAAATGTATGTTGTCAGATTCCTTTGAATCAATCTAAATCTGTTAAAATCGAATACTATTGGATTTAATCAATTAAAAGATATGAATATGGTGTAAATATATCTAGCTGTAGAAAAAGCCAGATCCAATTAGTTAAACTCTATGAGACTGGTTTACTTAAAGGTGCTGTAAGTTTTTGTAAGTACCATAATATACCAGATATTTAAGAAACATGCTAAGTGAACATTCTTGTTTATCTGAAAAACAATGCTAAAGCTTTGAAAATGTGTGTTACGTGCCGAAACGACTGCCTTTGTTTTAGTTCTTTTGGTTCTTTTGGTCCCGCCCAATTCCAACTTTTTTTATCTAATTATATTTCAGCACCCCGGGTTGCCTTCATGGAAAGCAGAGTATTTCATTCATTTAGTCAGGAAGTCTCTCAAGTATGCGTCCGTGATCGAAATGCGACCTCCGGTGGACAGTAACAGCTCCGAAATGAGACGCAGATTCAGAGTTCCACATGAGGTGGTTATTAATTAACAAATAATATAAATATTACAAATGTAAACATTAGGTGAGCAGATTACATTGTAACCCTGTTTACTAACAACACACTACGTGACGAGATTTGCAGTGATAAGCAATATGGCTATTTGCACCAGACAAAACACGACAGAAATTTAAATGCAGCCATTCAGAAGCACAGAATAATGTTACTGCACTGCACTCCATCGAAATGGTAAGGTTTACAGTCTAATTAATACATATTAAACCTCTTTAACATTGTTATATGTACATGCTGAATGATTGGTATTTTTTAACTTGGCTTGCACTGAATCACAGTTCTAAAGTTCAATTTCAAACGGTTTACTTTATTTTCAAGATCTGAAGTGAACTATCTGCTGTTTCTTTCAGTAGTATGACAATAAATGTCATGTAAAAAGGCATTCAAACTCACATTATTAGCATTTAACACTGAATAAAGCACATGAGGTGTACCTGAGGTGATCGTATTTTATTCTGTTGTTCAGCTGCGAGAAATAGAAGCCGTTTCTAAAATAGAAATTTGTTGTTGGTTAGGACAAAAACTCCTTTTAGTATGGAAAATATTTCTTCTATCGCGTGCCGTTGCTTTAGTTAGAAAACGGTTCAAATTAGCCTTAAATCAGCCTTTAGGCTCAATAGTCAGGCTCACTCATGTTAATCTGGCAACCTGCACTTGCCTGAACTCATCAGAGGAGGAGCCGAGTGAAAATGTGTTTTGATCCAGGAGTGCATTACCTAGTTCAACCACTGGGTGTCAAACTTACATACTGCATCTTTAATATTCTGGGGAAAAATTGAAGCAGCTCCATACTCCACACAATAGATTAATTAATAAGAAGCATTTAAAACACATTGGATTTATTGATATCATTACATAAATCTAATTTGTTTCATTTACGTTTAACTAACACATTTCGACCAAGTTTATTAGTTCAATTATGTTAAAAGTAATCCAAATTTAATATGCTATCAGAAATAAAAAGAAATCTTCTTTTTTTAGGCCTAAATATTTTTTTTTTTGTGTGTGTAATAACCTTAACTTTTCTCATTTTAATTGTAATGAAATAATGTGCCCTTTTTGTAAAGCTGCTTTGAATCAATAATTATTGTGAAAGTGCTGTACAACTAAACTTAAATTGAATTATTTGTTTGTGTTTTTTATTGTATTTATTTTTAATGAGTAGTTTGTGCCATGATATATATGATATGATGATACTTTGAATGATGCAAATATAAAGGATAATATCATCAATTAAATATTTCAATCCTATTGATTCAGTTGCAATTGATTTTATCTAGTGCAACAACACTGCAATTAGTGTATTTATTTAGTTTAGTCCTCTTTTATGTTTGTGAAAGTCCTGCCGCCACGACCATTCTTCACGCTGCAGTTTTCGTAGAATCCCCTTTCACACTTGTGTAGTTTACAGCATAATGCACCTCCTGTTTTCCAGGTGTTTTCTCTTATCTCACCCCCTACACGCTGCTCTGCCTTTTACTACATATTGATTTGCGTCAATAAAACATAAATTAAAGCAACTGCTGAATAACTAAACAGTCCTTGGACACTCACCTTCTAACAAACGTGTTTTTCTTTCATTGTTGGGAAAACTGAAGTTGTGGATGTTAGACACGCCGTGGCTCTGCGTCATTTTCTTGTCCACTGTGGAGGTTTGGGTTGAACAGATGCTGTGGTGTTTCTGGATGTACGCAGCACTGTGCACTCGCTGACTGGATGAATTATAACTTCAGGCATCCTGACACAGGAGATGTTACACTCTCTTGATCTTTATGGCATTGTGGGATTGGGGATGGGATTTGTAAGGGGTTTAACGATTCTAGTTATGATTCTGGTTCTGGTTAATGACTCCGCTCTCTCTTTATGTGGCATTAGCCATTATTTTTGTAGTTTCCAAAGAGCTCCAAATAGTTTATCCTAATTTATCTGAGTAGTTTTCTATTTGAATAAATCTTAAAATGTAATTTTATTCCTGTGATTCAAAGATGGATTTTTAGCATCATTACTTTCAGTGTCACGTGATCCTTCAGAAATCATTGTAATTTGCTGCTCAAGAGTAATTTCTAAAAACAGTTGTGGTGCTAAATATTTTAGTGAATATTGAGATTAATATTAAAACATTATAAATGTCTTTTATTATCACTTTTGAGTCAATAAAATACACTATTGTGTGTAAAAGTATCTGTTCCTTTATAATTACAGTATAATAAACAGTTTATACATTTTTTTATTTACGTATGTTGGATTAGTTTGTATTTAAAAAATATGGTTAATGGATGTAAATATGTAATTATAAACAAAGTGAAATTGTGTATTTAAATTTGAAGAATATTATATTTCTGTATTAACTCCATTAAAATAATAAACATATAAATGGTTTAAACATTTGTCACACTTTACAATAAGGTTTCATTAGTTAATGTATTTACTAACATGAACAATATTTGTACAGCATTTATTAATCATAGTTTAACATTTACTAATGCATTGTTAAAATCCAAATTCATGCTTAGTTAATGCACAATGAGTTAACATGAAATAACAATAAACAACTGTATTTTCATTAACTAACGTTAACTAACATGAACAAATACTGTAATAAATGTATTGTTCATGTTAGTAAATGCGTTAACTAGCATTAACTAATTCAACCTTATTGTAAAGTGTTACCAAACATTTTAAAGAGAGTTTTAAGTAAACTACGTATTTATCATTAGATGTACATTTAGGATTTTGAAAAGCAAAAATATGAACTACAGTGTAAACCCAGAATTCTAAAAAAGCAAAAAAATGCTAGATGTTAACCCATAAACTCTATGGGATGCTCAGAGAATTGTGAGATGCTCAGAGTTGCAAAATCACAATTGCATGATTTAGTCTCAGAATTAAAAAAAAAAAACAGAAAGTGAGGAATTGACGGGAAAAACAAAATTGCATAGTAAACTTGAAATTAAATTTAAAAAAATGTAAAATGTGTACTTAAAAGAATACTCCACTTTTTTGGAAATAGACTCATTTTACAAGTCACCTAGAGTTAAACTGTAACATTTTTCCAATTTTAAATCCATTGAGCCAATCTCTGGGTCTTCAGGGAGTACTTTTACTGTAGCTTAGCTTAGCATAGATTTATTTAATCAGGTTAGAATAAAATATTTTTGATAAATTTTATATTTTAATCTTGACTCTTCTGTTACTACAGAAGAGTTGTGCTTTATATAGGAAAATGATCAAAACTCTTTTTTTTATTATTATTATTATTATTATTATTATTATTATTACCCAGACGCTAATGGTCTAATCTGATTCAATGAGTTATGCTAAGCTAAGCCAAAAGTGCTCCTGCCAGACCCAGAGATCGGCTGAATGGATTAAAAAACGGTAAAACTCAACTACAGTATTTAACCCGTATATGGCTTGTAAAATTAGTCTATTTTCCAAAAAAAGTGGAGTGTTTCTTTAAATTTATAAAACAAAAATCTGAATTAGAAAATGTCGACTGAAAAATCTGAATTGCAAGATCGAAACTGGATGAAAAATGTGTGAATACTTAATGTAGAATACTTACTATTAAAGTATAATTTATACCATGCTAGAAATAAGCCTTTCACAGACTACCACAGAATCATCCACTGAGCTGCAGCATGTTTCTATTTTGCAGTTCGCTCTGAAAGCCCGCAGCCATGTACACCTGCAGTGAAGCAGATTGATATAATGACCCGTCATGTGGCAGCTCTGCACTGTGTCAGATCAACATTACTTACCCCTACCACTATAACCTCCTTCCTCCTCTCTCTCTCTCTTTCTCTTTTCATCTCTCCTTTACACCTCACATTGTTAACCTTTCTCTTCATCACAAAACACGGTCTGTGCTTTGGCTCTCTCATCACTGGGTGCTTTTTTTCTCTCCCTCTTCTTCACGGCTGCCCTCAAGAGGAACTAGAGGGGGGTGCTTGACAAACGGGCCATGAGCACCGAGTCGAGAAGGACGCAGATGTCAAAGCTATGAATCTTGGGACACTGCCTCCCCTTCGCCCCCCTTCCCTCCCTCTCTTTCTCTCTGGCTTCTCTGTTCAGGTGCGGGACGGTCCCATGTAGCACCCAATCAGAGCTCACCTGCGTCTCCCAAGACAATCACTCATAGCTCTACTAATCAGAGAAAATGAGGTGACAAATCCACTTCAGGTTTGTGTGTGTGTGTGTGTGTGTGTGTGTGTGTGTGTGTGTGTGTGTGT
>CAIGQV010000818.1:25139753-25164083 GCA_903798115.1 Danio jaintianensis | reverse complement strand
GTGTGTGTGTGTGTGTGTGTGTGTGTGTGTGTGTGTGTGTGTGTGTGCGTGCGTGTGTGTGTGTGGTTTTTCACCCTAAGTGACACTCACAGGGTCACACAGCGAAGGCTTCGATGTACAGGCTGGAGGTTATAACTCGCCAGTCACAATCCTGTCATCTGGAAGACGAGGTTTTGATGGCGCACACTTTATTGTGGCGCAAGAGTGAATGTGCACCCTTAACCCTTGATTAAAGGTCAGACCAAGTTGGAGAGATGTAGTCCATCATGGATTTGTGTCTTGGAGCTTCTCTAGGGCTGGCTGAATGGTACTGTCTGCTCTCGATTGGCAGTGTTTGATTTTGTAGATCTTGGGTAAATACAAGGAACATTTAAGATGGTTTACTTGTCATGATTAGAGAACAGTTCTGTTATGGTCAGATTGTGTATTGTCAACATGGAACACAATTGGATCATCACAGTTCATCAAATTTGCCCTAAAACTATTGAACAACAGCCATTCTTGTCTTGGGACAATTTGGAAAATCTTTTTTGATACATTTCAAATGTTGACTACTGTATGATATACATCACTAGCCTCTCACAGGACATCACTAGTTTCTCACAGAACATCAGTCTGTTCTACTGTGATCATCTATTCTTCACTTTCTTCCAAAGTTCACCATCTTCAGTGGTTTCTTACTGATAACTTTTTTCACCAATGATTTTCCAGATATTTCAATCAGGTTTACATCAGGACTCTGGGCCGCCATTTCATTATTTAAGTGTTTTTATCTTCAAGGAACTGCTTACCCATTTTGGGACAAGTGTATTGTCCTGCATGAAAAATGCTGTCTGATTGGGCAATGAACTCAGGCAAGGAACTGCATCTTGCTGAATGATCTTCTGATAAAGATTTTCATTCACCTTTTTATGTAATGTTAAAAAAGCCAAACTTCTGCTGTAGAAATCAGCCCAAACCATGATATTTCTCCTAAACCTTCTGAAAAACTGTCAACTTTAAAGTTTGATAGTATGAACCTCATTCGGAGTATCATCCTCAGTCTTTTTTCTGTTGCCATTTAAAAAGTCATCAAGTGATGCTTAGTGTTTTAAAATCTGTTCAGATTTTAAAAAATGAGCAGTGTATTCCAGCCTTAAGGCAGACATGCTGGAATAGACCATTCTAGCTTGTTTTAATTGAAAATATTTACCAATGCAACTGCCTGGTATCCTCTTATAAAAGATAAAAATAAAATAATGATTTGCACTCCTGGTGGCAGCGTAGATATTAGCGACATCTGGTTTCTTAAAGTATATGAAATAAACACTGCAGTTTTAAGTTTGTGTCTGATGGGCAAATGTAACAGACATTAAAAACTGATAAATGCACATTTTTTACGATTATGACTATCAGCTATATTTAGATTTTTTTTTTTGCCAGAAGCATGTGCATGGCGACCATTAACATCATCACACAGAGACATTTGCAAGTGCTGGAAACGACTGAAACATTACTGAATGAGACGGTCAAGGCTGCCGTTTACCATTTGATGATAGATGTGCTCATTATTGCACATTTGTGTAAAGGATGAGGTCTAATACGCCCATGCAATGACCAGCTGTCTGTTATGCTTTAGTTATCAGTTATATAAAACCATAGTTTTTGTTAAAACCACATATTTTCAGATTTTAGTCATCATCTTCAGATTTAGATCTTAAATCTGTATGTCAAATGCATGTGGGTTGTTGCTTTGTTTTTGTTAAATAAAAAACATATATATTTATGTAGACTGTATAAGTCTGATGCTTGAGAAAATATAAGGAGTCATTAACTTTATCAATTCTTTAAAAAACATGTTCTGCATTTTTGCTGTATGTAAGTTTTTGACTCTTCTAAATCATGTAAATACCATAAAATGCTTGATATTTAAGAAACATTATAAATGAAAATACTTATTTATCTGGAAAACAATGCAAAAGTCAGTTATTTTCCTTGTGCATTCCGTGTTGGAATGTCTGTTTTTGTTTTGGTGTCTACAACCGACCCACTGCCAAGTTTATCCAATTATAATTCAGCACTCCAGGTTGTCATGGTGGAAATCTCACCGTATTTCATTTCAGTCATGAAGGCTGCTTCAATGTATGTGGCTGCATCTGAAAACGCGCCCTCTGGAGCACAGCAGCAGCCTCCGAAATTCAGAGTTATAAAAATCAATTCAAGCTGTAACCTATATTTATTTTATTTTCAAGATCTGAGGTAAACTATCTGCTGCTGCGTTAAGTATGGCAAAAAAAAAATCACTTTAAATGGTATTCAAACTCCCATTTGTAGCATTTAACCCTGAATAAAGCATAACCAGTACCTGAAGTGATCATTGTCATAGAAAGTTTGCTGTTGTTCAGCCGTGAGAAATTGAAATCGTTTTTTGTCCTAACCAAACATGTAGGACAAAAACTCCTTTTAATATGGAAAATATTCTTTTTATCGTGTGTTGTCGCTAGCTAGGATACGGTGTAAGCTCGATAGTCAGCACTCTCGCTCCTGTTGTTGTCGTCAATTTGGCAACCTCTGGCAAGAGCGATTTATCTTCATTGTTGGAAACTTGTATTCATATAGTGCTATTTTCTTTATATGAAATTGAATAATATTTTTTTCTCCACGACTTATTGGACATCAATCAGGTGTCACTCCAAAACGGACGAAAAAACGTATATATTTTATAATGGTTCCAAAAAAGTTAAATGTGAAAATGTTTTGAGATTTTTGAGTTGTGAAATTTGCCTCAAAAAAAAGAAAAGAAAAAAATGTTTTTTATAGACCATTTTGAGGGATGTAAACAAAAACAATGGTCCCAACGTATTTCCTGTTTTACATTTTTAATTCCTATAGCTTCCCAAAAATCCAAAAAGAGCCACATATAGGTAAATAATGTTATGATAGCTGTTTTAACATTAAGGTATAATTGAATTGCCTCTCGTTACAGTTATGAAATAGTTTGATAACAAGGAGGAAATGTTCACGGGCCAATTACATCACCCCATTGAAATGGTCTATAATGACGTCCATGGAAAACAAAGAAATGTTTAAACATTTACTTCATTTTAAATGATGCCAATATAAATTATATAAATTTTTGTTTTGTCACATCAACAACCCATGTACAGTTTGTTCCTAAAGACTGTTGTTGGGTGCATTAATCCACTTAATGCCTTGTCATAATTGTGCTTTTCTTTCTTTTTTTCTTTGATTCGTGCCAGTGAGTTGGTTCAAATATTCAATGCTGGTATATTTAATGCCAACATGTTAATATGCAGTCAAAGTTTACAAATGTAGGCCATTTAATTAGAGTCATTTCGAGTTTAATGGACTTGAACCAACATCCCTGGGAGCTGTATGGCCCAGATATGTTTAGATCACTAACTTTTTAGCACCAGAGATCTGCAAAACGGCACATAAATCTTGTGACATGGCTTAGTGGTTCAAGTTCTGGACCGGTAAGCCAAAGGTTGTGGGTTCAAACCCCAGAAGGTGCGATTCAGGAGCTCAATCTGGATAAAATATGTACCTGGAGTTACTTTGGATGAGAAAGTGGCTGCTAAATGAATAATGTTCTTGTCATGTGAAGTATTGACTCATGAGGGTTGCGTTTGACTTTGTACATATATCATATGTAAGCCCTGAAGTTTATGTCTTTTACTGGCATTCATGTATCATCTTTCTTCTCAGTCTTTCCAGACCGATGCAGCATCAGCCTGGCGGCGGTGGGCGACACTCAGAAACACAATGACCGCATTGCATTCTGGGAAGATGTGTATGGCTTCAAAATGACATGCATGAAGAAGGCTGTGATACCAGAAGCGGTGGTGGAGGTGTTGAAGCCTGAGACGGTCATTTCAGAGCCTGCAGAGATCAAGGTGAGGGGGAAAAATCATCTTAGGGAACTTTTCTAGAAATGTTTGAAGGGAATTATGAGAAAAGGATTAGTTAAATCTGAATGTCTCCAACGGGGTAAATGTAGCGTGTCGTCTATTAAGATTTAATAGTGGAAAAACTGTGATAAATAAAGACATGTAAATGGAAGTATGTGACCCTTGTTGACAAAATTGGTCACAGTTGCAGTTTTCAGAAATTAGTTACTTTTGCTTCAGTTTTACAGAAATAACTAAGCTACTCGTGTTTGAAGTCAAAGGAGTCAGCAATTTTGAGAAAATATTAAGAAAAATAATAAAAAAAAAATTTATTCTCCTAGACAAAATCACTTATATCAAAAATGTTGTAAGGCACACCAAAATAACTTAAACACATTTTTTGTGCACCAAATTAGCTTATTAGAATGATTCTTTGGCACTGAAGACTAAATACTTTTGTATATTTTAAGATGTGTTCACATGCAAAAAGGGATTTAGATTCAATAGATGATTGTATAAGCACCAACAAGAAAAAAAACCAATCAATTAACAATAACAGGGTGAAATTCATGAATGTGAAGTTCAGTTCAGCATTGTCATTTATTCATTTTGAATTAATTCAGTGTTGATTCAATTCATTTCATTACCAGTGTCAATGTTGTAGGATGAGATTTTAAGACAAATTGAGAAAAAAAAATCACACAAATTCTCACAACACATACAAATATAGAAAGTGCTGCAAATAGCACAGACCATGGAAATGTGTCAGGTGACCCAAAAAATTGGCAAAACCAGTGGCTTCCTGTCATATCTCTGAACATTTATTTAATTTTATAAAAAAAAAAAAAGTATTTTCTAGGTTTGAAAAGTGCTCAGATTTTGGGTAAAGTGCTTGAAAATGCAATTGTTTGCTTTCATAAAAATGTCTCTTAAATAAATATTATTTTTTAAATATTTAAATAAAAGAAAATAAATCATCTTGCTTTTTTAAAAACTCTGGAGTCTGTGCATGTGCTTGTAGCGTGGTCTGCCTTTCTTTTTTATCTACATCCTTTGAAATTAAAATAAATGTCAATTTAAGAGGAAAGATACATGATCCACATTTAAGATATGAGTAAATTACACATAAGAGAGTAAATGACGGTAATTCAAAGTTGGGATTGGGCAAAACATCTCAAAACATTTTCTATACTATACTATACTATACTATACTATACTATAACAAACAACATATATTATGTAATGTCATGAAGTATTTATATGTATGTAAATATGTAATTTACCACACTTGTAAAGTGCTAGAAATGTTTGAAAATTCATCTGGAAAGTGTTTGAAAAGTGCTTAAATGTGACTTTGGAAAAGGAGTAAGGGACGGTAATGGTGATGGTAATAATTTTAATGCGATTTTGCCAGAATTAATATTTTACTGCAATTTTGATCTAGCAGTGAGCAGACAAGACTTTAAAAAATTTATCTTTTAAATGGTTCATTGTACAGTAGCTCAAATTTAAATATTTTTAAGGGACGGTAAAATAAAAAGAAAATTGCCGTCATTTGTTGACTCCCTGTGTGATTTACAAACTTTTATGACTTTTCATAGAAAGCCTACATTTCTGCATTTTTTCATATAACAGAAGTATTTACGCTTTCTTTTTTGGGGGAGCTATCCCTACATTTTCGACTAATCTCGATCCTAATCCCCTCTTTTTAACTAAATAATGGTTTCTGTCTTATTGGATTTGGTGCAAATCATTAGTTCACCTGAATCCCTAATTAATTGAGTCTGGGCTGGACAGAAAACCAATTTCCTGCGTTGTGGCCTTGTTTAGAGACAGAGGGAGGAGGAGTAGGAGCACAGGTATTATCAAGTAGAAGATGAAGAGACAGATTGTGAGTGCAGGGACATGAGGGAAGAAGTAAAGCCTCCAAGAACGTCTGTGACAGAACCTCTGATTGATTATTCTAATCCTTGTTTAAAGTCTACCTTGGTAAACTTCATTACTTAGCATGGCTGTGGCCTTGGGTCCACTTACAAACACTTAGAAGAAACACACACATATATAAATGCTTAGCTCTGTTCTTACTCTGATTTGGAGTTTTTCTTTTCACCTGCTTTCACATTATCCATTTCATTTTGCAATTATTTGACGTCTAAAAAAATATTTGTAAGTTCGAAGATGCCTCTAATGATTCTGAACTTTTTAAAAGTAATGCTAATAGAGACGTGCAGATATTCAAAAATGCAATATATTGTAATAATAAACATGCATGATATTGTTATCTTGGGCACTTCAAAACATTTTAGAATGGCTTTTAATAATATTCAGACTTTTGTATTGATGCCAAATGCTTGGAGACTTTAATAGTAGGGAATGAAAATTTTGGGGCGAAGCTGAAACCGGAAATTCTGAATGCACTTGGCCTAAAGGCAAAATCGAAATGGTTTGTAATAATTATCTATTATTGTACTAAATAATATAATGCAATTTTCCACAAGTTTTTGAATTTAGCTCAATAACTCAGATTATACTGCTTAAAAAAAACACAACCCAATAATAATAACCCCATTTTATTGACAGAATTTTTACGGTATTTAATATTATACATTGCACTGCAGCATAGTCTTTTTCAGCCATTTTTTTTTCTTTTGGCTGAAAATGCCAATAGGTGCTGAACATTAGGTGTATTCCTATACTTGATAGGCGATTTATTTTCAAACGTACACATTTTCAAATGTTAATCTGACCTATGACATCCGAGATGTTGTTTGAAAATGATTGTTTATAGGCCTATTTTTTTACTTTACTATAAGACTTTGTTTATTGACATTTGTTAATTAAATTACACTGACGATGAAAACTGCACTGTAATAAATGCAATTTATATTATTTGACCCAACTCAAATTGACTCATTTTAAAAATAGTTTGAAAAAAATTTCAGCTCATTTTAAAAATAGTTTGAACAAGCAGCAAATTCATTTTTGGAGTTTGTGTGTAAAGCATTTATTAATTTTAGATGATAATTAATGTTTAATATCTCACTAAACTCAAAAAAGTCCTAACTATTTTATTCAATGAAACAATTAACTAATAAAGCTACATTAAAGGGATAGTTCACCCAAAAATAAATAAGACTTAAATAAGACTTTCTTTCTTCTGTTGAACACAAGAAAGTTGGTAATTTGTAACCACTGACTTTCATGGTAATTGTTTTTTCTACTATAAAAAAAAGTCAATGGATACAGGTTTTAATCTATCTTCAAAATATCTTCTTTTGTGTTCAACAGAAGAAAGTAAGTCTTATTTAACATAATAATTAACATTATCATAACTTCTTTGTTATGAATAGCAAATGTAGCTATTTCTCACTATTGATTTTACTGTACTTTATATTGGACAGGAAAAACAAACAGTTAATTAAGCGTAATGTATTTATGTTATAACTTTAATTTGCATTATACATTTGTTTGCATTATACATTTTCCTCCCAGAATAATATGACCAACCTTTACCCATATGTTCAACCATGGGAGCTGAATTTCATTATATTTCTTGACCTTGATGGTTCAAACATAAGCAATTATGAAAATCCAATGCACAAATCAATCATTTCCTCTCTGCACAGAAACATTGCACATCTTACTTCCATTATCTCACTGACCCAACCCTGATAACGCCATTAAACGCTGGTCAGAGTTGCATTAAATGAACACACTGTAGCGTGGAATCCTCTTACAACGTTAAATGACACTTAAACTAGCCACATTTACTGCTCTATGACATTCAAAGGGGGTTTAAAACATATTTTCTCAATGTTGATATTTAATAAATGTAATAATCTGAACATTTTTATTTATATTTAATAATAATTATAATAATTATTTGTAAAAATTGTAATCATACCGCACTTACATCGGTACACTTACATGCCACTCGATTTTCTTAATGGGATGTACTGTACATTATGGTGTTCACTTTGTTGTTTTTGTTTTATCTTTGTAAAGCACTAATATATTACTGTATTTACAAGTATTTGTTAAGCCTCAAATCAGCACTTTGTATGTTGGTCCACCAAGAGACAATCTACTGACTGATGTCAGCTTATTCTAGTAACTCTATCCAAAAAGTATAATACTCAGTTAATTGACATATAGTTGCTTATATAGTCAACAGAATGTCTAAAGGCAACTATCAAACTAAAGTGTAACCAACATTTCTCATTCAGTTGACCATATTGGAGCACAGAACATAAAAAATACCATGGAATTTTGCTGATTATTGCTTTTTAAAATAATTATTGTAATGTTTTATGCTCTAGTAATTGGCTGGACCCGAAATTGTATTTAGAGTATAGACTGCCAAACTTATAAGAAATCAAGCAGAAGAGAGAAAAAGACTGTCTGAGGAGCAAAAGGTGTTTTAACACTGTTAGTTACTAAAACTGAAACTAAATATATAAAAAACACACAAAAAAAAGTGTTCTCAAAATAAAAACTAATCTGAAACAAAAAACATTAATGAAACAAACTAAACTGATATTAATGGAGAATTTTTAAATAGTATCAAAATTAGGAATGCATCAATATGGAATTTAAACGCATCATCATATGGCCAATATAACTGATAACTTTTTAGATTTGGAGACCGATATATTAGCCAATAAATATTATTATTTCAAAAATGTTCTGCACGATTGCAAAAAAGGCAAACACATAAAGTGAACAACTGATTTTATTTTAACCTTAATTTAAATTAAGTTTGAGGTGATCTCTGAATTATATTAATCAATTATTATTTCCTATGGCCAACTTTGGCTTGCTTGGTTGGGACTTGTGGAGCTGAGCATCGATGGATTTGCTCTTCAGTGTTTTATGTGACTTTCAGCAGTGAAATTTAAACCACACTGAACTGAAGTAAACTGAACTTCAACTCTGAAAACTGGACTGACACAGTTTCAGTTTACTAGAACTTTTATGTTAAGCTGATTTGACACAATTTACATTGTAAAAGCGCTATAGAAATAAACATGAATTGAATTAAATTTATTTTATATAGGTAAAATCTACTGCCTGACAGAAAAAAACATACATAAAGCAACCATGTCACTGATCGTCACTCAAAATACCAGTAAAATAATAATAAGTGTCGAACAGCAAGTGTATGAAGTGGTTCAGCCAGCTTAAATAAATAAATAAATTAGCTTTATCCGCCTAATTTTGTTATCGAACCGATAACGATAGCTTTAAAAATAGCATTTATCGTAAGATATCAATATGGCCAATTTTTTGGCAACCTAATTGTTTTGTTCAATCAACTTATAATTGTAAAAACTGTAATTGTAAAAATTGTAAGTTAACTTAATCAATTTGCATTGGGATGACATGAAGGGATTGTGTGAAACCCAGCATTTTTTCCAGTGGATGCATCCCTAATGACAACAAAAAAAACATACTTAAAGCATCGTTTTGTGTTGGGACAACATGATGGAATTAAGTTAACTTATTAGCTTTTACAAATTTAAGTGGATTGAACAAAACAATTAACTTGTCGCAGTAAAAAACTCAAGAATTGTGTTGTTTCAGGTCATTTTAAATAAGTAGTTTTAACAACCAGCAAAAATATTTTTTTGAGTGTAATTTATCAGCCTAATTTTGTTATCGAAACAATAACGATGACATAAAAAATCAGCCGATATTGATATGGTGCTGATATATCATGCATCCCTAATCATTTAAAAATGCAAAACTATAATAACCTTGCTGCAAACTCAATACTGCTCCAATCCAGCTAAAGTTTCTAGGAAGTTTGAAAAGTTTGTTTGTGTTTGTCTGTAGACTATCGACTGTGGCTCAGTGTCGGTCTCTGAGCTGGAGTTCAGTGTGGACTTCATCCTGAAGATAACAGCCAGCAGCTTCTGTACAGTGAGTTCATCCACACACACATACTTTTCCCTGCAAACTCACAAACAAACCCTGATCATTACCTGTCGTACACAAGCCTCAATCTTCAGAGCTAATCAAGGTTGTCAGGTGTGAAGAATAATTAGGGCTGCGAAGATGGATTGGCCGTTTGATTGGCTGGGATTGGTCAGGTTGCTCACACATCAGTCTGGTTTGATGGACAGAAAGGTTTTCGTATAGGTGAAGGTGACAGGAGGCAGAAAAAAGGAGTGCTTTAATTATTTCATGGCCTAAATTCGAACCCATGTTTCCATGTATGAGATCAATTAGTTTACTCAACTTTAATCATTGTTAGCTTAGAGAAGGAAAAACGTCATGAAACTTTCAAAAAAGTAAATTGTTGGACTGTTATGTTGCTACACTGCCAGGTTTGCATTTAAATTGATAAAAAAAATGTGTATCATGCTATAAAATAATTTCTATTTAAAATAAATGTTTCTCTTTTAAACTTTTATAGTTATTAAAGAATCCTGAAAACATAAACTATATCACTGTTTAAAAATCACAATTGATTTCAATATGTATAATTCAGTGTATTTGAATGATTTCTAAAGCCATTATAGTATTTTATATATATAAAAATGTTTATGTATTTTTATTAAATATGCCATTTAAAATTGTATATACAGTTTTAAACTGTAATAGTGTTATATGTATTTTTTTGATCAAACAAATTCAGTCAGTGAAGTATTTTTAGTTATGGCACATGTAAAACCAATGCTGTTTAGCCTCGAAAGCAAAAATAATTAACATAAAATATACATCAATAAAGGGCGTCACGGTGGCGCAGTGGGTAGCACGATCGCCTCACAGCAAGAAGGTTGCTGGTTTGAGCCTCGGCTGGGTCAGTTGGCATTTCTGTGTGGAGTTTGCATGTCCTCCCGTGTTCGCGTGGGTTTCCCCCACAAGTCCAAAGACATGCGGTACAGGTGAATTGGGTAGGTTAAATTGGCCGTAGTGTATGAGTGTGTATGGTTGTTTCCCAGTGATGGGTTGCAGCTAGAAGGGCATCCGCTGCGTAAAACATATGCTGGATAAGTTGGCGGTTCATTCCGCTGTGGCGACCCCAGATTAATAAAGGGACTAAGCCGAAAAGAAAATGAATAAATGAATACATCAATAAAATATATCTAGGTATTCAACATAGGCTCATTCTGAAAACGTAGCCCTATATACATTTCTGGAGATCGCGAATTATGTAGCCAGAAGTACGTATGACTGCGTTTTGTTTTTAAAACGAACGATACGGGGTGGTATGATGCCGTTCCTTTTCGCGCTTACCAGCTGACCGCTTAACTCTGTATGGACAGCTTTCCCGCTGTTACCAGTTTGTCCAGTTAGCTCGCCATGTACATCGGCGGACTTGAGACGCAGAGAGTAGTTGACCACGACGACGGGGTTGTAGTCCGATGAAGAACAGTTCCAGAAAGCGGGTGAGACAAAAGTCAAAAAACAAAATGAACAAGTAAATAACAGGGCGAGAATGTTGTAAAATCTGAAAACGTAGTAAAAATCAGATGAGGGCTTTTCTTTTTCTGGATTGCTTTTTTAAAACAAAAAACCCAACTTTTTTGTCAGTTGGGTTTAGGGAAGTGGGTGGGCGCTGGTCAATCGGTGCTTTTGAAAACACTATTGGTTGGGTTTAGGGGGGGAGGAGGGTGGGTCAGTCGATCGGTCAGTCAGTCGACAGCGGTCTCTGGTGGATTTACGCGAGAACAGCAGGCGCGAATGGCACTCGCGAGAGAAATTTGAGATCTCAAAAAGCGTACACAGCAGCCTCTGGTGGATTCGCAAAAACAAAATCTGCAAAAAAAAACGTAGCTCCTGGGACGTATTTAGCGCTCTCCAGAAATGTATATAGCGGTACGTTTTCTGAATGAGCCTTGTAAAATTTTGCAATGTATATTTTCTCTGAAAAATATGACCAACTTTTACCTGCATGATAAAGTGAATTTTGCCATATTTTCTGGCTATAATAAGACTATATTAAAACGGAAAAGAGATATTTCAGATTGTAATTATTATATGTTATATTACATTGATATTATATGTAGTTTCAAATAACTTAAGCCAGTGCACTTTTCTTTTTGTGTTTCATTTAAGAATAGCTACAGTATACTGGTTCAGATCGACATGAGTGCAAGCAAATAACGTCAGAACCTTCATGTCTGTGTGATCTTTTCCTTTCAAGACATTGTGTTCTGCTTTTCGGTCTATATTGTTTACTAGGTCACCATTCATGTCAGTGTGTGTGTGTGTGTGCGTGTGTGTGTGCGTGCGTGCGTGTGTGTGCGTGTGTGTGTGTGCGTGTGTGTGTGTGTGTGTGTGTGTGACTGAGTGAGAGAGAGTTAGTGAGAGCCGGAATGAAAAAAGCAACTGAAATTTCAAGTGTAATTTTTCTTTTGTCTCCCAGTTTTGTCCCAGCTTTATTGTTCCTGCTTCTTTGTTATAGCTTTTATGGATTAATCAATAGCCTATTATTATCTCCCTTCCCCTCTCCGAGTTACTGTGGATTTAATGGAGTTTGTAAACATCATCTCATTTTTCTGCCGCTCTCCAGTAATGGAAAAGCACACCCTGATTTCCTCCCCGTTTAAAAAACCCCCAAAACTTCTATTTTTAGATGGAGGGCAGGTAAAGCAGTGGGAAGATTTGACATAGCCTTGAATTTAATGAGGAGAACTTCCGTTTATAGTCGTAGATGGGATTCGGCACCCTGTTTTGCACTGCTTTGTCATGTAATTATGGAGGCACCCCAAAAAAACGGAGGGAAAATGCTGTCATCCCTGTGATTGAGTGCATGGACTTATTCTCCTGCCGACAGTCCATTCATCACATCAGGCTGCCTAACCTTGCATTAAATGAACAGCGCTACCCTGCGCTCTCGTGCTCGGCCGGCGGAAGACAAATAACGCTCGCTCTTACAGTTGCACTGGTCCTCGCTTCACCGTGTCCACAGGGACGACAGGCTCTCCTCTACTCTCTCTCTCTCTCTTTATCTCTTCTGCTTTCTCTTTCACCTCCCTCCAAAAAAAAAAAAAAAAGTTAAATGTGTCAAACTCTATAATACATTCAGTATGTCTTTAAATGGAATCCGCCCTAAAATTTAAAATGTTGGTGGCTTTTTTTTTTTTTTTGTAAAACCCTGAAGAAGATTTTTAGCAGAAATTGTGGTTCTTTGTGATTCTTTAAATCAGTGGTCTCAAACTCCCGGCCCGCTGGCCATTTACGGCCTGCCCTCCGGCCCGCAACTGACGTCAAAAATATACCGAGATTCGGCCCCCCAAAACATATGTTTTTGAATCACTATCATTGTTGTGGTGTGGTGTATAGCCACTTGTGATTTTGACCGCCCCCCCCCCCGCCTATTGGACGTTTAAAGTACTGCACTATATTATACTGTATTTCAGTTTTACTTTCGTTTTTTCTCAGCGTGCAGTGCAGAGTAACGCACATGCATATTATTTCTGTGGCTGATTTAAACGTTAAAATAAATGTACATGAGTGCTCTATTTTTACTAAAGCTCTATTTTTGTCGTATAAGGGTCTATAAGGGTCGTTTGATTATTATCAGTTTTATACCACCTGTATTTTGTTGAACTAACACTTTTTCATGGCTTACACGTTATGCTGGTGGTGTAACAAATATGCTAATTTTGCTAATATTCCATTCAAATGGTCTCATTTAATAGATTTTCCTCATATGCGTATTGAGTTTTTTATGAACCTAATGTACATTTTACTGCTGGGTGAATTGAACATGTTAATGTGAATATATACTTACTTTTCCCCTCGTTGTAGTTTTACAAAAAAAGAAAGATATTGAGAAGAACAATTGCCAGTAAAGTTACCCAAACTGTTTCTGCTGTTCTTACGCTATCTGTTAAACTTTTGGTAAAGCAACAATTGGTTGGGACGAAATAATAATTATTATGACTATTTAAATGTCAAAATGCTCATTTAAACAGCCACAGATATATTTCAGAAGTTGTGTGAAGCAAAAAACGTGCTGATTTGCTGCTTTGTGACAGGTAATGCTTGAATTATAAACATCATGTCTGTTGTCCTAAGATGCACCAATTACGTCACTTTTTTCTTGTGCTTGAATGCTAAAACGGCCTTCCTATGAATTGTCAGTCACTGAAATGGCCCCCCGCCAGTTTAAGTTTGAGACCCCTGCTTTAAATAGAGAAATACATAAGCAAAGCTACATTAATACAATGTAAACAATTTATATGGGCTGAACTTAAACAAACAAATTAAATTTAGTAATTTTAACTTAATTTGTTTGTTTAAATTCAGCCCGTATAAATTGTTTGCAACCACTTACCTTAATTGTTTTTTTAGTAAATTCAATGAATCATTTTGGCTCCCATTGATGCATTCATGTCTTAAGAAAAATGAACATTATTTATAACATTATTACCTCTAGTGCACAATCAAAAACAGTCCTATTGACTGGAGCTATGGCTATGTGGATTAATTTTGTTTTTGCGTGTTTTTTTTTGTTTTATTTACTCTCAAAGTGCTGGTAGCCATTGAAATGCGTTTTATGTATCAATAAGGACTGAAGTTTCAGCCCCCCAAAAAAACTTTTGGTAGCACTTTAAAATAATGGTCCATTAGATAATGTATTTACTAACATGAACAGACAATTAGTAATACGTTTATTACTGTATTTATTAATCTTTGTTAATGTTATTTAAGTCAAATAACATTAGTTTACTAATGTTAACATGCACAAATTTGAATTTTAATAATTTATTAGTTAATGTTGAACTATGATTATTAAATGCTTTGCAAGATTATTCATACTTAATGTTAGTAAATATTCATACTTAATGTTTTATTTACCGTTATATCATGGCGGAGGAGGTTATATGATGTATCTTCAAGTGCTTATCGTAACATATTGTTTTCCTATTTCAAATGGGTCCATTATTGTCGTAATTACCAAAGACTATAGAATACACTTAAAGGGATCTTTTTACATCACGTTCATAATATTGCATCACGTGGACCTCGCGCTGTGCTTTTTTTTTTAAACCCATCCCTGAGCGCTGCATGAAGCGTTTATGAAAGCAAAGATGCATTTGGTGTGAATGAGCCCTTAGGCTGCGTGTCCACCGAAGCTTTTTGCACTGCATAAACGTGAGCGCTGTTCTACTAAAAAAAAAAACGTTTTTTTTTTTTCCAGCGCAGCATTTTTGTGAGTCGGCTGCTATGATACAGAGGATGCCCGCTGTAATATTACAAGTTGAAAGTCTTTAGCAGGTTATTTGTTGACAGTTGCGTGCTATTGTCCCACCCCACCTCCACTATGTTTGAACGGCTAGCTCAAAAAAAATTTTTTTTCACAAATTCCACTTTTTAACCAAAAAACTATTCAGTTTCACAATTTAACACTAAATAATAGTTTATAAGATTACTTGTTACATACTTCAGACACAAAGAGAATATCTGCATTAGTTTGCGTTAAGGGCAACTGTTTGCATTATTGTTCAAGATGTAAGTATTTGTCTATTTTGTACTATTCAACATATACTGTATAGGATCGCAGAATTAAAAAGTGACAGCAAATTATATTCACTTAATTGAATAAAAGGTAGTAATCAGCAACCTTTGGAATCAACTCTCGGTTCTCAACACCTTGAACTTGAGTAATATATTCAACTCCCAGCAACTCAGAGTTTTTGCATTAACTGTCTATTTTAGTCTAGAATAACAAATGTAAGAAATTGAGGTATCATGTATCACTTATTTGTTTAATTTAATTTCCCTTATGTAGTAAAGTAAAGTAAAGTAAAGTAATAATAATAATAAGATGGAGGTAAAACTATTTCACTGAAATTATATGTCAGATTCATGTTGCTTTTCAGAATACACAGTATTTTATGTACCTAAATAAGTTTGCTTTGAACTGTGTAAAATATACGTTTCATTACTCATTTTTATATCATAGGATCTTTCTACGGAAAATATGTGGTCACGTGATAATACAATGTGTTTGTTTGTTAAAAAAATGCAGCTCACATTGAGGACGAGCAGCTTGTCTTTTAGGTGTAAAATGTTTGTGGCACATTTTTCTTGTTCACTGCAGCTGAAGAGCATCTCGGGATGATTGTGTGTAATGTTTGTGTCAGTGGTGATTTGCCTTTGGGACACTTCATGTTACATTAAGCTGTGGCGAGCAATACTGGTAATGATCATACTGTATGTGGGGGAAAATAAGTAAATATGGTGCTGTTTTTTTGTAAATATGGTGCATGTTTCTCATTATGTTTTCTCCATATTTGTTCAATGAACACTCCACTTTAAAAAAAAATGGGCTCATTTTACAAGTCCCCTATTTAAACAGTTGAGTTTTACCATTTTTAATCCTTTCATCCAATCTCCAGGTCTGGCAGGAGCACTTTAAGCTTAGCTTAGCATAAATAATTGAATCGGATTAGACCATTAGCAAATCGCTCAAATAACAATAGGTAAAAATGTTTTGATAATGCGATATTATGTTATAATATGTATTATGCAGTGCTGTTGGGGACTATTTTCAGTGACTGCATAATATCATTGGGCCTGCTCCAGCCATGGTACGACGTTACACCAGAATGAGAGCATATTACTAGCTATATCGTCCTAGAAAACAGAAACTTTTCATTTTCTGCTGGTCTACAATGTAAATACAGAAGTGTCAAGCTTTTAATAGGAAAATTATCAGTACTTAGGTTTATTTTTAATTGATTGAGATGCTAATGGTCTAATCTGATTCAATGATTTATGCAAAGCTAATCTAAAAGTGCTCACGCCATAATCGAAGAATGAATTAATGGATTTAAATATGGTAAAACTCAACGGTTCAACCCTAGGTGACTTGTAAAATGAGCCTATTTCCAAGAAAAGTGGAATGTTCCTTTAAATGGCAGTGGACACAAAGCAAGCCTAATTAGCAAGACCTAAATTCTTAAAAAAAAGAAGTTTTTATTCAAAGTGAACAAGCCTAAATTTTCTGAGCCAAAAAATTCCAGAAACAGTCAAAGATTGCTACTGTACATGCTTGAGAGATTATGAGAAGGGAAGGAGAGTGTGAATACAAACAATTCATCAATTCGTTCTCTATTTCTTACACTTCTACTCTTATACAGTACGATCTTGAGAACATTGTGTTTTCATTGCCAAGATAAAACATCCATCCATTTCATGGGGGTTTAAATATAGAATTAAGATGATAATAATGCTTTATCGTCATTTGATAAAGGAGCTGGCCGTTTTGATGAACTTTTTCACAATGGCTGTAGAATCAAGTTTAACCATTTCAGTGACTGGACAAGATTAAAGAGATAACTGGCATTCACACGGGTATTGCTTATTTAGTGAAGGTAAGAAACATTTGTTAATAAACCCAAGAGCATCCTAAGCAAAAGCAAAGCTCAAACGCCATAATAGAAACTCTTCTAAATTTCCAAAAATAAGTAAGGTTAAAGGCTTCTATAATTTAAACACTTACACAGAATACAGTTTATTGTGAATTTTCTTCCCCCTTAATGCAATCCTATGTAAAACAAGTTGGGAACTACTGTATACGTCCACTACACAGTTGAACACAGTACAGAGTGGATTGAACATAATACAAATAGACTGCAAAAACCTTTCAATAATTGTGACCCTTGACCACAAAACCAGTCTAATGTTGCATGGGTATATTTTAGAAATATCCAAAAATGCATTACATGAGTCTGAATTAATGATTTTACTTTTATGACAAAAACCAGAGATGCCCAAACTAGGGCCCCCGGGCCAAAGTTGGCCCATGGTAACCTTTGATTTGGACCGCCATCCCATCTTAGAAGAGAGGGAGTATGATGGAGATGGTGTCGAGATTTAATGTAACCCCTTGTTTGTTTGTTTGTTTGTTCTATTGTTAAAAGCTAACTGAAATTAAATGTTTCAGTTAAATGGTGTAAATGAGTCAGATTGTGTTTAAATGTACATGCTGTCACCCGACAATGCAGAGACTTTGGTGAGCTAATCAAGTCAAAGGCAGATTCTGCTTGACTAGTGTATTTAGCATTGAACTCCACTGTGTTATACATGTGATTGTTTATGTTTTTATTGCTATAAGTTATCATTTTAAAAGTTATATTGCATTAGTTAATACAATTTAAAGTAATGTTTTCTATTTATTTAAAAATTTTATGAAATAAATTAGGAAATTACACATGGCAACTTTAATGTAATATACTGTAGTTTGGTGTATACCTTCGGCTTACGGCTATCGATGATATTTGGTTTTTGGCTCTTCATACAAAAAAGTTTGGGCACCCCTGCATTAGAATAATAAGTAAAGATCATCTTCTGTTTTTTTTTTGTTTTGTTTTTTTTCAACATTGTCCACTGTTAATATATCAAAACCCAATTTTTAATTAGTAATGTGCATTGCTAAGCACTTCAATCAGACAACTGTAAATTTTGAATCTATTTAGATTTTTTGGAACTTCAGTTTACAGGTTTTTAGTAGTTGTATCTCAGCCAAATATTTTCCTGTACATTGTAAAAAAATGCAGGGTTCCACACAATTATTTAATCTTGTCTCAACACAAATCAATTAAGTTTACAAATTTAAGATGATTGAACATAAAACAATTAAGTTATCTTCAAAAAAATCTCAAGAATTGTGTTGATTCAGCTCATTATAAATAAGTAGTTTGAGTATAAATAAGTACTTTGTATATACAATACATCAATCGAAAATGTATTTATTCAGCTTTCAGATTACAGTATGTACATATCTCAATTATTTTTTAAATTCACAATTATGATTTTGTCATTCGGGGTCACAATTGTGTTGTTTCAGCTCATTTTAAACAAGTACATTGAAAAAAGTGCATTGGATTTACTTCATTTAATTGTCTACATTGACTCCACATGATTGAATTATGTTACTTTTACACGACTTTCATTGCTGTTAGAATGCAATTTTTTTTGAGTGCATTTTTTTTTTTAATCTCCAAAATCCTTAGTTTTGTGCAAATTAAGTCCCATAATCTATTGGATAACATCCGCTCGCTTATCATTAAAACAACAATTATGATATTAGCATATACACAAATAAGCAAATAGCCTTTTACACCTCTTTTTTCCTAAAAAGTACAGAAAAGATTTTATTCTCTGTTGTAAGTAATGATTACAGTGTGGTTTTGTCCGCTGTTTCAGCCTGTGCTAAAGTTTGCTGTATGTAGGTGACTGTGAGTGTTCCTGCAGTAATGTCCTTCCCCTCTAATTAAACCCTGTGTATTCGCTTCCAGTGCGGCGGAACGTCAAACTCCGAGGGAAAAGCAGAACAACGGGAGTTTCAGTGCTGTGTTGTGCACAGAATAAGGGGAGACCGGCTGGATGGGAGAGAGAGAGAGAGGGGGGAAGAGCTCGAGGTGGTCGAGTGTGACGCCTCGCACGCGTGAATAAACCCCATCAAAAGCGCATTAGCTCTCCCTCCTCCGCAGCTCGCCGCATAATTGTATCTGGCTGCCGCACGCTCTGCTCCGACACGATAGCGCTGGAAAGGGCCTGATGATGAATTGCTCCCTGTTGGTGTTAGCAATGATGATAATTATTAATTTTCCCCCAGACCTGTTCTCCAGGTAGACTCGCCGAGCGCCTCCTTCTGGGCTGGGAAACGGCTCACGAGCATCACTTATCTCCGACATTCCCCGTGTGTGAAGGCTGAACACTTTGATGAGAATAAAAAGCCTCCATTTCCACCGTTTGTCCCCCCTTTTTCCTCCGCCCCTTTGTGTCTGCTCTTTCACTCCGCCCCGGTGCGTTAACGGGGGGTGTTTGATTTTGTTTGATTTCTGTCAAGGGGTTTCGTTGGCTGTGAATTCTGTGTTTTCAGTGCACGTGTTCATTTCGTCGGGTCCAGATTTGTTGTTGACATTTTTGAGGAATTGAACTTGACCAAAAGGGTGAACCCGTTTAAAGCAAAGTCGTTTGGAGATGTTGTGCATTTTGATGCTGCTAAAATTATGCGTTACTAGTTCTGTTATACACTCTAAAAAATGCTGAGTTCCACACAATCGATTTGTGTTGGGGCAACATGAAGGAATTAAGTTAACTTATTCGTTTTTACAAATGTAAGTGGATTGAACATAATTAAGTTGTCCATTAAACAAATCAAGAATTGTGCTGTTTCAGCTCATTTTAAACGAGTAGTTTAAACAAACAGCAAACATCATTTTTTGATTGCATCAAGGACTATTAGTAAGATAAAGACAGTTATTGCTTTGAATGTTTATTTATTTATTTTGACAGGAACAATGCAGAACAATACATTGACCTCAAAAGGAAATATGTTTTATGCCAGGCTTTAGCCAACTTGCTCTTATCCACCTAAAAGATAAAATTTTAAACATACAGAGTCTCTAACATACAGACTACACACACAACATTTCATTAGTGGCTGAATTAATATATTTTAGTAATATTACTGCATATTTACTAATATTATAATGCATATTTTAATAATATTAAAACAGGACTTAAGTGCATTTGTTTATTTATAAGTGTATATTGTTAATCAACGTAAATTAAGAGCATGTCCTGAGGAATGTTTTTAATACTGTTTAAAAATGATTCTATGTATTTATTCCATTCTAAAATAAGCCCCAATGAAGGAATAATGTAGCCTTGATAATGTTGCTGTGGCTTTGTCCTCTTAAAGCTGTTTTAACAGAAGAGCGAGGAGGATTAATAGTTGTCTGTTTGTAGGAGAGGGAGAGCGAGAGAGAGAGACATTAAGCCAAAGCTGTATTTCTCCCCACAAGGTCTCTGGGATCCTTCAGGCACAATGGCTCGCATTATCACTGCAGTGTCCCCTGGGAGTTCACAGGGTAACTGTTTTCTCTGTGCGTGTGTGTGTGTGTGCTATGTCACAGCCTTTAATTTGGGAAAATCCTCTCTGAAATGAACACTAAATATGCTTTTGAGAAATTAAACATTATTGGCACCTTTATAAATGAGCAAAAAATACTGTGAAACCAAATCTGCTTCATCTATTCTTTAGACTTTTAATCACAGAATCCAAACTTTTAATTGAAATATTGAGTGATTATTTTTTTTATTTATTTTTTTTATAATGAAATAAATGTTTTGAGTAAAAAATGAGTGAAATATATTACCAGATGCGCCATGGTGCAATACCCTTTTAGTAAACATCTTTTCTATGAGAGTATGCACACTGGTGCCTGCATTGGGTGGCATCTGTTCACATTGGTTAGCAATGTATAGACAACTAAAGATGGTACTCATCCGCTTTATAGATAGCGTGAGGAGCTCTGTCACCTGGGACGAGTTCAGAGTAGAGTTGCTGCCCCTCCACATCCAGAGAAGCCAGTTGATGTGGCTCAGGCATCTGTTTCGGATGCCTCCTGGATTCCAACCTGGGGAGGTTTTCCGGGCTTGTCCCATCAGGAGAATGCCCTATGGAAGACCCAGGACATGCAAGGGGGACTACGCCTTCATCATCCCCTTGGCCCTTGAAACCATGTGTGTAGTGGTAGCGATATTCTCCCAAGAATTGGGACACCACTACTACACACACGTCATGGTGTCGTCACTAGCTCATACGTCACATGAGATGTCATCTGCGGTAGCCATTCCAGAAGGTGCACACGTTTAACAGATTGCTTGCTCACAAAGTTGTTTTGTGCTGTATGTTACCTCTAGAATAGTTAGAAGTTTGTTTTTAGCTTGAAAGTGTGTAAGCCTCCAGGTTTCCTCACGCACCACTGTTACGATTGTTGGATTGTTTCAAAAAGCACGAAATTGTACTGTGTATTTACGCCGTGCTCAAACTCATAAATGTAACCACAAGAAAACAACATTAACGGTGTACTAGACGTGCTGCTGTAAAAAGCTAATTCACTTCCACCAGACTTTTCTGGCCTATTCTGTCAAGTCATGGGGTAAGGTTATCAGAATTTAAAATATATTGAATACATTGTTTTGCAGGAGTTATTATGTGATTATTGTTAGCGAATCTTAGCTTTTTTTTTCATTTATTTTTTTTTTACAATTCATGATCGTGACACATTAACGCAGTTATGAATGTAATAAATCAGATGCTAGTTTGTTGTAAAAATCATTATTAATGCCCCAAAACACATTTTTTTTACACATTTGTGGGTCTCCTTGCTCACCATTTTGGTGCTTTTCCTAGTGTATTCAGGGAGATTACTCATACCTCTTCATTTGTAGTGTGGTCCTGAAAAATCTTTGTTTGAAGGGCTGTGTGGCACTTCCCCTTACCTCTATACCTCCAACCAAAAAGAGAGTAGGGATACCCCTACCTCTTAATGTGAACGCATGAAATGCTGGGTAGTGGTAAGTGGAAAGGCTAAGGGGTAGAATTGGGATTGGGCCCATGTCTCTCAGCTTGCCTGTGAACATCTTGGGATCCCTCCGGAGGAGCTGAAGGAAGTGTCTGAGAAGTGGGAATCTAGAGTTCCCTGCTGAGACTGCTGCCCGCATGACCTGGTCCTGGATAAGCGGTTGAAAATGGATGGATGGATGGATAGATATAGATCAACAGATAAAACCTGAAAACCTGACTGCTTATGCTAGAAGTGCTTATGATGACTGGATCTTCTAAAATGACAAAGATTCAAAGCAAACATCAAAGTTAACACAAAAATGGTTCACTGAGCACAAAATGGCCAGCCCAATCCCCTGACCTGAAAATGAGCACCAACATGGAGCAGAAAACCTGAAGAATCTGGGGAGATTATGTAAAGAAAATTGTTCTGTATCCTTCAAGGTTTCCTCCAACCTCATCAGGCGTTGTAGGAGACACTCAGAACTGTTATCTGGGCAAATATATTGAATAAAAGGGTGCCAATAATATTGACCGTGTATTGAAGAAAAAAACATTTCATAATGAAAACACCCCCACCCCCTTATTGTTTTATTTCAACAAAATATTTTGAACTAAAGTTATAAGCAATACAAATTAATTGTCACTGCATTCTTGGCTCATATTCGCCAAGGGTGTCAATAATTTTAAGCATGACTCTACATTTTGAGTGGATGTTTTGAGAGCACTTGCGTCCTGGGAAGTATGATTTCCTTGGAAACAATTTGAGTCATCAAAAGTGAAAGTTATTACATGCTTGTCCCCAATCAATCATAGTTATGAGCTGTTGTCATCAGTGATAACAAAGTTCATCTCCGGCGTGGCAAATGACTCTCAAATCCACTCTTCTTAACGAATTCAATAAGTAATTAGGCCTGATTGGGTAGTTATTGCTCCATGTAATGTCTGATAACGTTCATTAGAATTCATAATTACATTGACCTGACTTTTTATCCATCACACCTTCAGTGGCGTCTCTTCATATCAACTGTCATGTCTTGTAAAAAGTGAGTTACCTGAATTTGAGAATTGTGTTACTTGTCTACATGTTTAAGATTGAACAGAAATTAACTCGAACAGTTTGGAGCAGTTTAATTAGGCAAAGAATAAAAAAAATTGTATTTAATATTTTTATTTTATTTTATCACACAAATGCTTTGCAAAAAAACACATTTCAAATAACTAAGGCTAAAAAAAAAAAAAGCTCCCAGTGCGGTTACTTAAAGAAAGAAAAAACTAATCTTATTCAAAATTTAGTCACCTCAACTTTCCCCCTCTCTCTCTTTTTGAGTATTTCCCTTCTCCTTCTGTTGTAGTGTTGCTTACTGCTCTGTTGATGCCGTGGTTTCTCTTTATCAGTGTGTTCTCTCTCTTTCTGTGTGTCTCGTCATTGATTGTGCTCTTTGTGTGAGCGAGCAGACCCTCGTGTTGTCAGCTGCGTCAGGATTAAAAGCTATTAGTTCTGCATCATTGCCACTACAAGTAAGCCTCTGAGATTGATAGAGTTGCTCCACTGTCAATGGGGGCAGGCTGGGACAAAAGAAAGGCTAGTTTTTATTATTTCCATAATATTGTGAATTTTACACTCTGTGTGTCTGTGTAAATACAGAAAACAAACAAAAATGTTATTGATCCTAAAATTAAAATGATAAAATTATGATCTCATACATGGAGTTTTTACAAATGTTTACAGATGCTTTATCTAAAATGACTTATAAGAACAATAGAAGTAATTAAAGAATATAAGAAATAAGTTCATTATATATAATCATCCCTAGTCTTATCTTTTAAGAAGGCAGAATAAAAATTGATTAGAAAGTGGTAGTTATTGAGCAATTGAAAATAGAAAATAGATTTTTTTTAAAGGTAAAATAGTAAATAGATTTGATGGAGTGAACATTAGATAAAACAATAGATAAATTGACAGAAAAAAAAACTACAGATAAACAAAAGTTACATTAAACAGAACATTAGAATGTTACAGCAACAGATAGATAGATAGATAGATAGATAGATAGATAGATAGATAGATAGATAGATAGATAGATAGATAGATAGATAGATAGATAGATAGAT
>CAIGQV010000818.1:25114953-25139468 GCA_903798115.1 Danio jaintianensis | reverse complement strand
GATGGATGGATGGATGGACAGGATAGTGTGTGTAATAGCAGTGATTGATAGATGGACAGAATAGAAAGTTTTAGTAATAGGAGTGATGAATGGACAGAATAGAGAGGTTTGGTAATAAGAGTGATATATTGATAGAAAGAGACAGATAGAATAGAATAGAGAGTGTTAGTAATAGGAGTGTCAAAAAAGATGTTTGCCAATGTGATCACTTTTTATGGGGCCAGAAAAAAATGTTTCGCTAATTACTTCCTGCTGGCCTAAACAAGTGTGAGCGCTTACAGCATGTCATGTTCTCACCTCGCTCTCATATTTCATTTCAGGCCATCGTGGGCTATTTTGACATTTTCTTCCACAAGAGCTGCGGAAACAAGGTAAGCAATAGTGCTGTGCTGTTTAACAGCGAGCGATTGCGGTCACGCCTGCCGTCTTTCAGGCCCCAGGCAATCGCAGTGCAATCGGCAGCCTCTCATACCTAAATGCTGAAATAAGCATTTGCCTTCCTCCAGTGGCCAACTGGAACAGGCAATGAAATAAGCTGAAGCATCAGCCACAGAGAGCGATCGTGCACTGGCTTCTGATAATGCAGGACTAGCCTTCATTTGTCCTGCTTTTGATCTTTGAACATGAGTTAGTGTTAATCTTTTGCTGATTTTTATTTTTTTTCATTTGATTTTTGTTTATACTAACATTAAAAGCTTTTTTTTTTTTCTTCTGTCAGTTTTGTTCATTAACAGTTGTCACATTTGACATTGTCAGGCCATATAAATTTGGGATAAAATTAACGTTTTTTTCCCACGTTTCACTATAGTCACTATTGTTACCTTGTTATGAATACAAGCTAATTTGCACTACATTATTTCTATTAAATTAAAAATAAATGTTGTACTCCCACTTATCAGTGTGGATATGTCGAATTTATTTTTCATAAAATAATTCAGATATTTTTCTTAAATGCAATTTTGACTTTTATTCGAATTCTTAGCATACACCTTGAATTTATTTTTCCCCATATTTCTTTTCTTGCATGGTCGCAATTTTCTCTTTATTTCTTAGAATTTTGAGATTTTGCTAACTCTTAAGTTTACATTTTGCAATATTTGACTTTTTTCCCTCAGAATTCTAAGTTTACATCGCAGTTTTACTTTTTTCCACATTTTTTTGAGGATACATCTTACAGTTTTCAATTTTTTTTCTTCTAACAATTCTTTTAAACAGACATGATTTTTTCCTTGATGGCAGAAATAAGCTTCCATATTGCCACATCACACAAAAAACAAGCATTTTCAGTTAGTGATACACTGAAATAAAAGCCCCATTTGCAGAGAAATTAATCACGTTTGATTGATTTTTCCCTCTCTTACAAATGTCAGATAATTAGGGTATTACTCAGATGAAGTGGGTATTATTTGCTCATGTGATCTCAACATAGCAGTCACCACACTGAAAAAAGAAAATGACAACATCTAAATTTACTGCTTCAAGTCAAATATACGTATCTTTTGAACATATTTTGTAAAGTTAAATCAGGAAGAAAGTAACTTTCTAAAAGATTATTTGTAATGTGGGTGAAAACCTAACTCCATTAAATATTTGTATCACATAATTAATGTATCTAATTGTTTGCATTAATTCTCCTTTTCCCTTTTTTTCCCGGTTGACCGTTCATTTAAAGAACTAATTTACAGTAATGTTTCTTTCTTTTTAGTATTTCTTTTTTTTTTGCAGGACAGATTTAAAAACAAATATTGGCTCACTTTACAAGTCACGTAGAGTTAAACAGTTGAGTTTTATCAATTTTGAATCCGTTCAGCTGATCTCCAGGTCTAACAGAAGCACTTTTAGCTTAGCTTAGTATAAATCATTGAATCAGATTGAATCGAAGATTAGCATCTTGCTCAAAAATGACCAAAGAGTTCCAATAACTTTCTGGTTGTGCTGCTTAACATCATCGTGTCTGCTTTGGTCAGTTTTGAGTGAGATGCTAATGGTCTAATGCGATTCAATGATCTATGCTAAGCTAAGCTAAAAGTGCTCCCGTCAGACCAGGAGATCTACTGAATGGATTTTAAAATGATAAAACTCAACAGTTTAACACTAGGTGACTTGTACAATAAGCCTATTTCCAAAAAAATGTTTTTAATGCATGCGTGTTGTGAATTTTAGGTCATGTTCTCCACTGCTCCAAACTGCACAAAGACTCACTGGAAACAGACGGTTTTCTTATTAGAAAGTCCTGTTGCTGTCAAAGCCGGTTGGTACCCTGTTCACACACACTTCTAACATGTTTTACCTGTCTTCGCTACGTGTTTGCTTTTAGTCGTGTTTGCCTTTAAACTGTGTTGAGATCTGGCAAGTACATATGAAGCTGTCACTTTTTTTAAAACACAAAAAGATGTGTTGTGTCACAGACAGGGGTATCTTATCTTTCTCGAGCCTGACAGTTGATTGTGAGACTGTGACATGGGTTATCCGTCAGTCATGAGAGATAGACACATGATTGAGCAGTTCTGGGTTCAGTCCGCATCAACCATGCAGTTTGTTTGCTCAGTTGATAAAACAAAAAAATATATATATATATAATACCTACAGGGTTTTAAAGATGAAATAACACATCAGGTTTGTAGACCGAGTTATGTAGGTTTTTTCAATTCCTGTTTTAGTTTGTTCTAACACAAAATCACTATGTTGGTTGAAGTTTTTTTTTTTTTTACGTTAAGTAAAAATTTTTTTAACTGCTTAAGTTAAAATACTTTCAAAATTTAGTTTTTCATTTAAATGCAGAACAAAATTAGAGAACAATTTAAAAAAACTTGACTATTATTCCATAAATAATCTTCATTGCTCACATTATGAAGGAATTTTAATTCATAAGTGATCAAAATTAGAGAACAGCAATGATTGAAACACAAACAAAGGTTATAACTAAAAATTCTGAAGGCTACAGGAGTCAGAAATAAGTTGGAATGACTTTCTTTGAATGACCTCAGCACATTTGCAGTCTATCAATAGTCTCGCTCACTGTTCTACTGTGTTCATCTGTCTTTACTGGGTTCTCAGTAATAACTTTGTCTGTAGTGATTTTCCGGACATTTTCAATCAGGTTTATATCAAGACTCTGGGCTGCCATTTCATTATTTCAATGTTTTCAGCTTTAAGGAGTCTCATAATGTTTCACATGAGACACAAACAAATTAAACTTGCTGTCATTTCTAAAGTGAACATTGGTCCAGTTCTCTGTCCACGCAACATGCTTCTCAGCAAAGGTTAGTCTAGTCTTTTGATTTTTATCCGCTGAGGAAGGTTTAGTCACTGCATGGCTTTCCAAGCTAATTCTCTTAAATGTCGAGACACAGTATGCAGAGATTCAGATCCTCCTTACCCTGTTCAGAGCTGATAACCAGCCATTGGTGACATTGTTATAATGATTATAGCGCAATATTGTAGAATTTGTACAGATTTGGAAATTCATTTCAGAAAAACATTTCTGTGTGGAGTTTGCATGTTCTCCCTGTGTTCGCGTGGGTTTCCTCCGGGTGCTCTGGTTTCCCCCACAAGTCCAAAGACATGCGCTATAGGTGAATTGGGTAAGCTAAATTGTCCGTAGTGTATGTGTGTGAATAAGTGTGTATGTGTGTTTTCCAGTGACGGGTTGCAGCTGGAAGGGCATCCACTGCTTAAAACATATGCTGGATAAGTTGGCGGTTCATTCCACTGTGGTGACCCCAGATTAATAAAGGAACTAAGCCGAAAAGAAAATGAATGAATGAACAGTGTTTGCCAAGTAATACATTTTTTACTTTTGTATGAAAAGTAACTTAGTTACTCAATAAATTATCTAAAAATCCACATAAATCTCAAGGCTTATTCAATAGAATTTAAACTCTTAATTCTTTAAATTTAAGCCTTTTACCAGGACTTTTTTTTGTTTTTATTTACATTTTAAAAAGATACATGTATTAAAACAAAAAATGCTTCAAACGAATTACTCTATATTTCACACATAGCAATATTGACTTAATTTTCTAAAATATTTCATTATTTCTTAAGCATGTGCAGTTCTTGGACAAATAAAACCTTTAGTTGAATAACACGGAAAAAGTCTGAATAACAAAACATATATATTTACAATTACTCTGCTTCTCTGAATTTATTCATTATATTGTCATAAACGATAATTTCTCAATTATTTTTGTCTTCAGCATATGCAATTTTCTTGATAAATGAAAAAAAAAAAAAATTCTTTAAAAAAATAAGTTCTTTAAAAAAAAATACAATTATTCTGCTTCTCTGAATTGATTTATATAGAACTGTTGGATTTACACACAGTATTTAAGCAACGTTATAAGTAAATAATAAAGTGATCTAAAAATTACAAGTAATCCCTTACTTTGATTTTTTTAGCTGAAAAGTAATTTAATTACAGTAACTAGTTACTTTGTAACTAAATACACCCAAGACTGATTATATATAACTGATGTAATGTTGTCCTGGTCCACATTTTTTGTGCAAAATTAAGGAGATTTTTCTTTTTGTTTCATTAAAAAGTGATGTGGTTCTTTTAATAAGGCCAATCATCAATCTTAGACAGAAACTCATTAATTAATTAATTTGTTTATACCCTTCTGTGTCATTTAAATATAATTTATATGTTTATTACTTTTTGCAGAACTGAATGCGCCCATCTATTATTTAAACGACTCATAAAATGTGATCAAAACAGAGGGAAAAGTAAACCAGAACCCAAATGTCTAAATGTGCATGTTTAGCTTTAAGAAAGTCACACACAGCATCTACGGTTATATTGCGGCTCCGTGTGTCTGTAGATGGCGAGCCCCGTCCCGGCTGCGCTAACAGATGAAGTGTGTCTTATCATAATGGGAATCGGAGAAATGTCATCTGATGCGCAGATGGATGACGGTGCTTTGGCCGGTTTCTCTGATACAGCACGATGTTATAAATGACCGTGGTCAAAGCAGATCTGTCCACCGCTTTAACGCGGACTGTCCTGGCTGAGCCGCTCACTGATAACACTGCCGTCCACTTGAAGCTCTGCTAGCGCTGCCTCTGCATTTATCATATCAGCGTCAGATCACAATCACAACACACTCGCTGCATTATATTGTACAGTGTATACGGACATTTTTGCTGTAGCTTCAAAAAGTGCTTACAAACTGGTGATTTATAGTGGCTTTGCTTTATTTAAGTTAGTTATAGTTTATCTTGTAGGTTCATGTATACGCACATACTGTAGCATGAATGACTTATTACCTCTGGATGAGCAGGATTTGAAAAGAAATCTTAGTAAGATTTTTATATTATTTTATATCTTAAAGGATCAATGTTTAAAAAATAAACGTGAAATTTTGAAATCCAGCCAGTAGTAGGAAGAAAATCTAACTTTTTTTTTTTTAAACTCATGACTTTGTTTACACAAGGTGTCATATCGAACACATGAGACTCACTCATGGACATTTACTAAAAGGAGATGTCAATATTGCAACAGATATCAAACTGTTAAATATACTTTAAGAATGCTCTATTTTTAACGTTATCAGACAATGGTTTTTATCTGGAGAGACTTGATATATTTATATACTATAGAAATTATGCATTTTGTTAATCAAAAGTAAACCTTAAAACACTGTTTTAGATTTGTTTATCTTGTGTATTATTTATTTCTATTGATGTCTTTTTATTCTTATATATTTTTTGTTATTATAGAAAAGTGATATTTATCAGATGTTGTTTTGCTATGAAATAGCCAGAGAAGCTGATATGGCAATCAATTCAAATCTCTCTCTCTCTTTATATCTAAAAGGTTATTTGATTTTATTTCACTTATTTTTATTGTACCGTTTTTTTTTTTTTTTAGGAAAAAACTAAACAATATAAAGCAAATAAGCAAATATTAATCAAATATACTCAGTTTTACAATAAAAATCATAACAAAATCTGTCTGCAACAGTCTGCCAAGTGTCTCCTTTAAAGAAATCAGTGTGCTCTAAAGCATTCAGATTTTATATCAGAGAACTGTTTTTACTTTATTATAACTACTATTATAAGCATTAATTTATAAGCAAAAAGAAGTCAAAATGAAATAATTTTAATTGTTAAAATCTGAAAATTATGTTAATATCAAAAACAAATAAACAAACAAACATTCATTAATTCATTTTCCTTCAGCTTAGTCCCTTATTTATCAGGGGTCGCCACAGCGGAATGAACCGCCAACTATTCCAGCATATGTTATACACAGCGGATGCACTTCCAGCCACAACCCAGTGCTGGGAAACACCCATACACTCTTGCATTCACACACACACACACTCATACACTACGGCCAATTTTGTTTACCCAATTCACCTATAGCGCATGTCTTTGGACTGTGGGGGAAACCGGAGCACCCGGAGGAAACTCATGCCAACACGGGAGAACATGCAAACTCCACACAGAAATGCCAACTGGCCCAGTCGGGACTCGAACCAGCGACTTTCTTGCTGTGAGGCGACAGTGCTAACCACTGAGCCACCGTGCTGCCCCAACAAACAAACAATATTTGTTTAAATAAAAACAAATATTTAACTGCTCAACTGTTTTCACTATTGATATTAATAAGAAATGTTTTTGAGCAGCAAATCAGCATATTAGAAGATTATTATTATTATTTTTATAATTTTTTTTTTCTTTTAATTTTTACATTTTTATTTTTGAATTTTATATATATTTATTTTTGTAAATAAATGGTCACATTTATGTGAGCATAAGACATTTTCTTAAAATGTTTTTAAATCCTACTGACCCTGAATGGTTGTGTATACAGTATCTCCCTATGTCATACAGTATGTACTGTGGTATAGTAACTGTATCTTATTACCACAACAGTACTTTTTATGATGCTTTCATGAGCAAATAGTAGTTTGCTTTTTTATTAAACCAAATTTTTTGTTATTTATTTAAATAAGTTTACTTTTTAAATTGTTTCCCTTTTTTGTAACATTCTTACATTTTTATTTATTTTAATTTTATTTAATTTATTGTTGTGACTTAAATAAATTGTTTTCACATTTGTGTAAGCATAGGAGATATCATCTTTATATATTTTAAAAATCCTACTGACCCTGAATGGTAGTGTATACGATATCTCACTATGCCATACACTTTGGTACCTTAACTGTAACTTATTACCACCACAGTGCTTTTTATGATGATGCCTTCGTGAGCAATTAGTAATTTCCTTTTATTTAACCAAATATAATTTTTCAGTTGTTAAAGTAGGCAATTTATCTTATTGATATAATAAATTATTTATTTATAAATGCATTTAATCTTATTAATGCATTTAATCATGACCTGCCAAAACACATTTACTGTGTGCAAGAAGCACAGAATGAGCAAAGAGCCTGTTCACAGAGGACGCAAACACTCAAGACACCATTTTAAACTTGTAGTATATGGAATAATAATTAATATGCCTTTTTTTATGTCTTGATTTATTTACTGATCAAAAGCAAAAGGACTCTACATAATAGGAACATTACAAAATAATGCTAGGAATTATTGTTGATGTTCTTCACCTTTAATTTATAACTTGTGAATTTGAACTGGATTTTTTTCCCCAAACAGTGGCATTAATGTGTTTTGTGTAGTATATCACTGAGCTGTCATTTGCATGAATGAAATAGAAAAAGAGAAATGCGTGTCTGTCAGCTCGCGCTCCACTTGCTGTGGATTTTTGTCCTGTTTGTGTTGGTTTAGTAATTACTTTTCAGAGGTGTGATGAGAGGGGAGGTCGGGTATTCGGAGGAAATGCAAAACGCCCTCCTTCCGAAACGCCTTCAGATGCTTCCACATCAATTAAAGCAGCCTCCATTTGTCATGATTTGGTTGGTGTTGTCGATTATTAAATGGAAAAGATGAGAACGTTTCCTTGAAAAGCTTCATCTGTCATGCGGAACCAACCTTTAAGCTCACCCCTGTGTTGAGTGGTCTTAGGGCTTTTAAGGGGGTAAAACGTGCATTGCATGTCTATATTCACCTTTGTGTTTAAAGTTATGGGTTGATCTTTAGTTTTAAAATGATTAGTTGACTTTACTTTTTTTTTTTTTTAAGTGACTGAACATGTTGCCTTAAAATTAAGTACATTTAACTATGTGCATAATTCTAAAAATTAAGTCAACTTAACAATTCCAAGTTACAATGGGTTTACATACTTTAAGTAAAGTCAACTTGTCACTTTTAAAGTCCGTGTAAACCGGAAGTTGCTAAGACTTTTATTTCAGTATGTTGATATACTTCCAACTGAAATGTAGTATTGAGTTGGGGGCGGAGCTTTCTTTTTGCACATCATTCCCTCATGACAAACTAACAGTAATTGGGGAGTTGTTAAGAATATTGTGGCTGAAGCTGTCAAACTAAGGTCAACAGAGAATAACTTCAACTCCAAACGTAGAAGTAAATGGTCAGATTTTAATTGAAGATTGCCTAAACAAACCTTTTTTTTTTGGAATGGATTAACTTGCATGGATTAATTGTTCACCTAAATAATAACAATGTGTGCTAGTAAAATAAACAGATTTTTTTTGAAATTTTACTTTTTAAATAAATAAGAATCTCTTTTTTCAGTGTAAGCAAAGTCCCTTTAAGGCAAGTTATTTCACTCAGGAGTCATCTTTGAATCGCCTCTCGAGCATATAAGTGCAGCTCCTCTCACTTTTATTGTGGAAGCATCAAATTCTCCAAGAATGTTTGCCAAGCTTATGATTAAATTTCATACTTGGAATCATCAGCGAAATTTAACAACTGACTACTAATTTTTGTTTCTACACCTTCTGAACTTCTAAACAAAATACTGAATTTTTTTCTGGTTGCCCAAGCTAAAGGGAACAAATTTACGACACCAACGTCCTTTATGGCTGTATCGGGAGGATGCGGTCAGACGTTGTCCTGTCAATCAAACTATGTAACTACTGTAAGAATCAATAACTTGCGTGTTACGCTATGTCATCTTCTGAATATCCCTGTGTCCATTCACGTTGGTCTTTTGCGGTAATTTCCAACTTATTCCTGATGGCAAATCTTCCAAAATGAGTCTCTTTGTTTACAAATTTGTGGACTTTCAAGCGGCTGCGTCACCTGATTTGCATTTAAATGGCAGAGAGGGGAATTCATTTTAAACAATGAGGTCATATGGGAAAGACTGTATCTCACATTCATTTTATACAGATTTCAAAACCAGAGAACATTTGTTTTCAAGTGTAGTCATTTAAAAGTAATAATAATAAATAATATTTCCTTACATTTATTTAGCACTTTTCTAGACACTCAAAGCGCTTTACACATTGGGGGAATCTCCTCATCCGCCACCAGTGTGCAGCATCCACCTGGATGACGCAACGGCAGCCTTATTGATGGATTAATTTTATTATGATATGGGGATGGTTAGGAGGCCATGATGGACAGAGGCCAGTGGGAAAAATTTGGCCAGGATGCCGGGGTTAAATCCCTAAGGACATCCTGGTATTTTTAATGACCACAGAGAGTCAGGACCTCGGTTTAACGTCTCATCCGAAAGACGGCTCTCACTGAACAGTATAGAGTCCCCATCAATATACTGGGGCGTTAGGACCCACACAGACCACAGGTTGAGCACCCCCTGCTGGTCTCACTAACACCCCCATCCAGGTACTGACTGGGCGCAGCCCTGCTTAGCTTCAATGGGCGACCATGTGAGAGTTGCAGAGAGCTAGCTGCCGGCGTAGCAGTAGAGATTTCACGATTTATGTAGATATAATTACCATTTCTGTGAGGCAAGAATTTGTTGAGATTCCAGCACATTTACCGACCACAGAGGGTTCATAACAATAAAGCTGCAGAAACTGTCGTAAAAACCCATGTCTGGACCGAGCCCCTCCCCCAGAGGTTCATAAGTCTAAACCGATCAATGATTGGCTCCTTTACTAAAAGGCATGGCTTCCTTGTCTAGACCCTCCATATTGACTATTGAAAATAATGTTTTTAAAGTCTGCATGAATCGGAAGCTGTGACCGTTTAGTTTTTTCGTATTGTGACACAGTTCCTAGAGAAACTAAATATCATGAGAAAACAGTGGGTGTGGCTTGTTTTTTTTCTACTGCGAGCTGATTGGATGTAGTAAAGTAGGCATTTCATTCAGAAAGGTTGGCAAAAGGGTTTTGAGAGAGTTATTACAACCGTACAGACACCTCCTCCTCACCATTTCTGTTTGTTGTCATAGCGCTGTCAAAACTGACAGTTGGAGGGGCGTGGTTAAGAATGTTAACCACGCCCAATACCACAGACAGACGTAATCTGAGAATTTAACTGAAAACAAACAGGAAGTGCATCTTCAGATTTCAATTTTACAAGGGCAAACTATTTTTTTTTTCTTAATGACATCCACAGATGAATTGCTCACCACAATACTAGCGATGTGAGCTAACAAAATCAATATGGTTAGTTTTGATTTCATGTGTACTTTAAGTATCCCTTTTATATTGTTTGGATGAACTTTGAGGAGAATAATGACACCTCATTGTACCGTTCTTAAAATCTAAATATTCAGCGAAGTGTTTTTAACAGAAGTTACTTTCGTAATTCATATAAGATGCAGCCTGTTTATTGAATCTGCCATGCAATGCTTTGCTTTAAAGTGCTTTAAAGTGAGAGGAGGTGCAGGCGTCTGTGGTGTGAAAGGTCCTTGAGGTGTCAGGTGAAGGTTCCTCATGGAGGTGTGATTATGTGATAGACGGGGCCTGCAGTGAGCCGGTGATTCCGAAGGCCTGCTTTATGCATCTCCTTTATGGAGGACGCAGATTTACGAGGTTATGTGCTGCAGAACCACAGAGAAGTTTTATCACTTTTTTTTTATATCCAGTGCTGCAGTGTTTGCAGACTTTTTTTTCCATACTGCATTCTTCAAAATAAAGCTCAGTAGGGTTTAAAGTGATGCTTTAGTAGAACTATATTTGATTTCACAATGAGGCTTTTAGTTAGTGTTTCTTAACAGAACCATTTATTTCTTAATGTGAAGAACATTTTAATGTCACTTTAAAGAAGATTTTGTAGAATGAAAAGATTCCATTGATACCTATAACAAGTTTGTTTTTAAGAATTTGCTTTAAAAATGTTATTTTTCCTAGTGAAAGTGATTTTCAAGAATATTAGCATAAAAAACAGTAGCAGTATTTTAGGTTTTATGGATTGCACTTAAATTTAGCATTTTATTAAGTGAAAGATTTGCAATATGCCAACCTACGGAAGTGCTGATATCTGTTTTGCGCCTATAAAAAAGGCATTAATTGGCATTGCTGGGATTAATATTTATTAGTAGAAGATGGACTCTGGCACAAAACACCATCATAACACACATGAAACTACAATAAAGAAATAAACATATATTTAACTGCTGTAAATGTAACATTAAACCCTAATGTATGTAATTGTAAGAACAAAAGTAAAGTTATTTCATTGGAAAAATATTTTTTAATGACTTATAACACACTAAATATATCAATAAATTAATTAATTAAAATGAAATTGTCATATATACATATAAATACATTCTAGATACATTTACAATTATCAATTGTCATTTTTCATGTAGTATTTCCTTAAAGGAATAGTTCACCCCCCAAAAATGTAATTTATTCCAAATCCTTTTCAAACCTCCTTCTTCTTCCTTCCTTCTTTCCTTTCTTTCTATTTCATGTCATTCTATTTACTTAAACTTTCATTGTATGGACTGAAGTTTGTGTTGCTCAGAACATTTGAAATATAGTTGGTTAACAAACAATACACGTTTTTCATTTAGATTGAACAGTCCCTTTGAATTAAAAGTTTACTTTGACGATAACTTTGTCAATTTTCTTTAAATCTATTACAAACTCCTTTTATTGGAACACAAAGGTCCTTTAATCAATTGTTCATACAATGAAAGTTTTTTTTGCAATAAATAAACAAGTAGAATTTGTGGTAACATTAAGTCACAATTCATGCTGTTAACAAACCATTAACTAAGACTATTAGCTCAATAAACCGCTAATTAGATGCTTATTAATAGTTAGTAAGGTGGATGTTGGGTTTAGGTATTAGGTAGGATTAGGAATGCAGAATAAAATCAGACTTTATAATTAATAAAAAAACTGTTAATATCACAAAAACCCAGTATTAATAGCATAAATTGTGACCAACTGAAATGTTACCGAATTAGTTTTTGTGAACTCTGCCTTCAGATGAATGTTTGCTTTGATTATGACGCTGATTCTGTATCATTTACGCAGAAGCTCGCAGATCAGCAGTCACGATTCCTCAAGGAATGCATCAAGATGTTTTACGCGGCCTCATCCGTTTCTCGTTTCAGCCTCCGTCACCCTTGGTTGCATTGGCATGTTTAATGCAAATGGCAGTGTGATGTATGATGGCCGTAGAAGCGGCCTTGTCTCGTTCATTTAATTAACGTGCACCAACAGCTTCTTTTTCATACACCGCCAGTCCTTCTCTCGCCTCTGTACTCGCAAAATAAAATCTTGCAGTAACTATCCTAAAGCGCTGTACTGTTTAGCTGGAATTGCAGGGGTCAAGTAATTTCACTCGGTGTGTCTTGGTTTTCTCGACAGACCTGTGTATCAAAGCCCATTGGCAGTAACTGGGAAAGTGTTTGTTATGAAGCACAGACACACAGCAGCTTGATGCACACAGCCATTTTCTGCAGGGCACTGAAGTTTAATAGATCTTTCTATCATTGTGTGTGCTTTTTACTTTTTGTAGGCAATATGCCGTCTGTCAAGCCTTTCACTGCACAGTTGATTTTAATGAAAGGGTTTTTAGCAGATCAATTGTTAAAAAAAAAGAATTTTCCAAAGAAAGAGAAAAATATAGGATTCAGCTTTTTTTTTCTCGACGCTTTAGTGCATGACTTGCTTCCCAAGTCCATTTTGTTCTAACTCTGTTGTGCTAATGTCTAGCACATTGTTATTCTTAAGGTAAATAATTAATCCACTGAAAAAATGAGTTTGTTTTGGTAATCTTCAATCAGAGTGTGACCATTTGCTTTTGCATTTGGATTGGCGCTTCGTCTGTTGACATCAACCTGAAGGATTCCATAGCAGCTGCATATTAATACCCTTTCTTAACATTAGTTTGCTATGAAGGAATGATGCGCAAAAGAAAGACCCGCCCCCTACTTAATATTCATTCATGTTTCAGTTGGAAGTACATCAACATACTGAAATAAAAGTCTTTTACAGTTCATGTTGATTTTAAGGTTCATTCAAAACATGTATATATTTAAAAAGTCATTAATTTGTGCATATAATTGCAGTGGCTTAATGTTCAGTATGTCTGAAACGCTTTGATTAAGAGTGAATTCTAGAAGGGATACGTCTGTGACTACTGCACACATCAGTATATCATATTTTTTTTGTGACACTGTACAACAATAATTCTCATTGTTACATTACAGTAGGTTTCGGCTTTGGGTAGGTGTAGACGTTAATAAAACACAATTTAATATGTAATTAAATAAAGAAAAGAAAAAAATGTGGTTACATCCGGCCGAAGCTGTATCCCTGACTAACTTCCATTTTGTACAAAGCCCCACCTTCTGGAAAGTCCGGAGTGCTCTGACCCTATGCATTGTGATTGGCCAAACACCTCATGTAAACCCATGATGTTCCTTACCATAATTAAGTTTCAGGTTTAAATATCTGCAAAACAGACTTAAGCAAACAGTTAACAATGCCGTCAGTTTTACTATATCGGTTCATGCTTGAGTCACATTCTGAGAATATAGATGGTTATGCAAATTGATCAAAACCAAGTACAACTTGTGCATGACGTTTCACATTGGTATGTATTTATTTTGTAACTGAAACAGCATCTCAACCAGTGCTATAATTCACTGAAGCCCATTTAAAAGTAATGTAGATGTTTGCAGAAGTAATGTTTGGATTGTTGACTGATGTTGTTGGTCTTTCTCTGTTAGGCCAGCCTGATCTCATGAGGAAACGTAACTTTTTACGTTTTGTCAGTTTACTGGCTAATTCGTACGAAACCCCACCCCTAAACCCAACCGTCATTGGGGGTTGATCAAATCATAATAAACTGTAATAAGTCGTAATAAACTGTACGAATCAGTGTTAATTTTGACAGCAAATTTTGATTTAGTTTTAGTCGACTAAATCTACTCTAAATTTAGTTGACTAAAATATATTTGGTTTAATTTGTGTAGTGTAATTAAATTAAAATATTGTATACATTTATTTATACAAAATATTCTAACTTAAAATGAAATAAAACAGTCTTATTAAAATATGGAATATAGCTTTTCCATTGAAGACCACAAATTAGATATGCATTGTTTATTTATATCATACGTAATATGTAAAATTATGTGTCGGCAATCAATCCACATGTAAGAACAGTAGCCATCTGAAAATGCAGGATTGTGCAATTATTTAGCAAAACCTTTATTTTAATGTGGTAAACTACTAGTCTTTTTAACCAGTTTCAAACCATTAAATCTTTGAAAGGGCTTAAAATAGTTAAAGTCTACTTTGCAATCTCTCAATCACATTCTCGTCTCGTTTTTATTAGTCAACAAAAAACTAATAAAAAGTACCAAACAAATAACTTAAACGAACAAATTAAAATGAAAACCGAATTTGATAGTAAATTAACCTTGTGTCAGTCAAAAGGCATCTTGATTTTATTTGTTTTGCCAAATCAATCATAACATAGCATTCAAAAAATGGTGGTTCCTCTCACGTTTCAACATCCAAAACATTTGATCCTTTCACACAGCTAAAGAGATAACTGGAAGCAATTCTCCATAAAAGAGATTTCATAGAAAATCACAAGTTTCATCACTCCTTGTGCATCTCACTAGTAAAAAATACATTACGTGCAAAATTTCAGCTCTCCATAATGACACTGGGTTATAATGTATTTTTAAATATCATTGTTATGATTTTGTCACAACAACCCTTATTAAAAGCCATGATATCTGATCATTTGACAGTAAAAGCTACACCAAAACCCTAGTGACAGCCCACTGCAACTGTGACGGTCACGTCTGACTTCTCCCCATCTCTTTGACTCAAAACGCTGCAGTCAGCATATTTTCATCTCCTGTAACCTGCAGCAAAGGAGAAAAAAAATGATGGGAGGCGGAGGGCTTGTTTGCCAAATGGATAAACATTCATTTGCGCCTGGCAGTGAAACGTGAAGTTAATCAAAGTGATTATCTGGTGTAATCATCGTCATTGTCTTCAGGCCTTCACGATAAAGCGCGCGCTGCCTGTATTCTTACTGTAGTCGTACTGTAGCGAGCAGCAGCTTTCTTCACCATCTGGAGCCAAACTGCATGTCATCCTCTCCCAGCTTCTTTTTTATCGCGTCTTTCACTTCCCCAGCTAGTTTCAGATGCATTCAAAGAAAGGCTGTTTCCACTACATAGCTCTGAGTTTTGACTGAATAGTATCAGTTATAATAAAAAGTGAATATTTACTTGTGCATATAAATTCATGCCAGGAAAGCTCAAATATCTGACATTTAAGCTGATGTCACGGCTGAAGACTTGATTGTGTCAAATCTTGTTTTTCATTCTCTGTATGTTTCCCTATGCAGGAGAAGATCTTCCAGGTCACATCTCAGTGCGTAAGAACAGAAAAGACCCAAGAGCGCTGCTGATCACACTCAACATTGCTGGCCACAAGCAAACCTACAGCCTTCAGTGAAGAGGTTGTGTTATATGCTTTGAGCAATCCAGGGTTTGATAACTGTAACATTCTATATTCTATTAAACAAGTTTTTTCTACCATATGTCACTCATTTATGGGTTGTGTATTGAGCTGACGTTGTTTTCTTTGTGTCAGATAGCAGGACCAAATACTGAGTCAACAACTTGGGTGACAAATGAAACTCTGCTTCTTTTTCATTTTTTTTTTTTCAATAAACCTGCTGATGTCCGTAAATTAAAGCCTCATTGACTCTTGATATAACGCAAATAAATGGTCCATTTTTATGAGCTTTTTTTACGTGGGTACTAGCGATGTCATGATATGCAAGATGGTGCCAAGTAGTGATGGATAGACTTTTTTTTTTTTTTAATGAAAAAGATATTGTCGTTCTTTTTACATCATTACACAAAGTTTCCACTTCCAATTTCACAGTAGATGTAATGCAGAATGAAATTACGTTACATCGACACTCAGCAAAAAAAAAAAAAAACATATATATATATATATATATATATATAATACTATAAAAGCCTAATATAATAAATAAGCTTTGTGATTTGCCTTGTATCAACGGTTCAGACTGGTGGTGGTGGTGGTGTTATGGTGTGGGGGATATTTTCTTGGCACACTTTAGGCCTAGTACCAATTGAGCATTGTGTCAACGCCACAGCCTTCCTGAGGATTGTTGCTGACCATGTCCATCCCTTTATGACCACAGTGTACCCATCTTCTGATGGCTCCTTCCAGCAGGATAAAGTGCCATGTCATAAAGCACAAATCATCTCAGACTGGTTTCTTGATCATGACAATAAGTTCACTGTACTCAAATGGCCTCCACAGTCACCAGATCACAATCCAACAGAGCACCTTTGGGTTGTGGTGGAACGGGAGATTTGCATAATGGATGTGCAGCTGACAAATCTGCAGCAACTGCGTGATGCTATCATGTCAATATGGACCAAAATCTCTGAGGAATATTTCCAGTACTTTGTTGAATCTATGCCACGAAGGATTAAGGCAGTTCTGAAGGCAAAAGGGGGTCCAACCCGGTACTAGTAACGTGTACCTAATAAAGCGGCTGGTGAGTGTGTGTGTGTGTGTGTGTGTGTGTGTGTGTGTGTCTATATATATATATATATACACCAAATTAAAATCACAAAAGTCAATGAATAAATACTTAAATACATTATTGCACAGTTTATAATATTTATAATGTGTGACATTTTTAGCTCATACTGGCTGTCAGTAATATTTTAAAGTGGTCATGTGTGGTCATGTCAGGACCTTTGAACATGACCACACTTTAAAATATTACTGACAGACAGTATGAGATAAAAAGTTCACAAACACTTAAATGTGTACATATGTCACACATTATAACTATTAAAAGGGCTCATTGTATGCATTTTCCATTTCCAACAATGGAACAATTCCATCTATCTATCTATGTACAGTCAACACAAATTTTAGGTTTCTTATAAAGATGTTTGTCCCTGATCACATTCCATATTAGCATTCACTGTCATTAAAGGTTCCCTGAAGTGCCTATTTCCACTGAAGCAGGAGGTCATGGAAAAACGTATTGAGAAGCCTATATGTTTTGTTTATAGTTTTGTTTATATTACAGTACAGCCAGGGACATTTTTTATATTAGCACTATATGTATAGTCTTAGGAGTCTTCAGCTTTTATTAGCCAAATAAGACCATCCAGACATGTAAAGCAACCAAAATCCGTTTCCAGGCAGGTATTAAAGAATACACACACGGAAATCATGTAGAATTCCTCCAATCAGATGATGACTTCAAAACTCTCAAACTGTTTCTAGCTATGTCCATCAGATATTCAGCCAGCAGTCATGGGTCATTTCTAAGGCTGACTTAAAAAAAACTGAAAAATAAAAAGTTATGTCCCAAATGACGCTCTATACACAGTATACTCAACCGTCGAGTGTATGAAGTTGATTATTTTGTTATTCAAGTTTGAAAGACCCGCCCCCTCCACTACGTAATTGTCCGAAATTCCATAACTTCCTTTTTTTAAATTAATTTCAGGTTATTTAAATCTGGTTATTTTTATGTTTTCATTTTCAGTGTAAACACACTATCTGCACTGTACTTAAAACTGCATAAATAGTGAACACGAACGCGAATTGGGACACACTTACAAGCCTATTCTGTTTGAATAGCAGTTAATGGAGTAGATGCTACTGTATGCTGGAAGCTGATAAAATAACTGAACGATTGGCTGTCTAATAGGTTAATCTACATGTGTGAAATTACTTATCATTTTGGCTATTTTAGGTTTGCAACGTTTATTTATCTATTTATTAATGTTATATGTTTATAATATTATATTTCTAGGAAAAAAGCACAATTTTGAAACTTGAATGTCGTAACAAATGATATAGGCTACTGGGTATGTTGCAATACTCACGTTAGCGGTCTTGCTCACTTATGCGCGTGCACGTCGCAGCCAGTTTGCGTTGCATCTTAAAAAAATGACAGAGATAAACTGATAATTGTTTATTTGGGACTTGAAGAAAGCGTAGTAAACTAGGCCCTTTAACACTCCATTAATATTCCATACCTTACGGGGACGTTTTTGTGTTTTATCAACATCCCATTAAAGACAAACGACTATCGGCTGATGCATAATCTTATCTTGTGCGATTAATTATGGGATAACATAAAGTGAAGCGAAAAGAACTTCTTTATTTAAACAATTTATTCCTCATCAGATACAATATGCGTGCTGTCAATTATTAAAAAAGCAAAGCAATTACGAAAAATAGACCAATCCAACAAAATAATAATAATAATATTTCCTGATTTGAAACCGAATTATTCAATAGGGAAATGTTAAGCAGGCCACGGAAAGGCGCATTTCTGTTGACTCTTTCTACTTAAGGCGCACCTTGTTTCTCTTTACCGTGCTTTAAAGAGAACGTATAAAGGTGACTCGGAAAGAGAAGCAGAAATCAATTACAATTATTCTCTGTTGACAAAGCAATTAAACCCTGAGCGAAGAGCTAATCCAGCCGCACAGAGGCTTATCACAGGCGCGCGGCCGCAGATTTATGATGGTCACTGCAGCAGCGCGCGCGTATAGAGTGATAACAAGACTGAGGAACTGAGCTGGACGCACATTGAATAACACCTTACCCAGAGTATTATATGTATCTCTTGATTAACTCACTTTATGATATCTTTAATCAAATGGCAACACTATCTATATAATACGCAATTCAGCACTTTGATATTAATCAACCTTCATGCCCATAATCTGTTATAGCCTACTGTAATACGTGTGTTCTTCACAAAAACAGCTATTAGTCCTTAAAAGTAATCATTTCACTGCTTTTCTGTACTTCCAGGGGTGATGCATGCAGTGTGGTTACACTGAAGCTAAAAATAGAAAAATACTACTCTTTTGTCTTCCGTAAAACTTTAACAAATGAGTGCCTCCACTCCTCCGAAAACCTCGCCCACTTTTTACACTTGAGCAATATATGTGCCAGTGACGCAGGAACGTGGGCGTCCGTTTGACGTATAGCACCGTGAATTACGCAAATACTTAGGAAAATGTGCTAGAAAAGTTTTATAGTGCTCTTTTATAATTTTGCAAAGTTCATTATTTGATTTGTAACATAGCCATTGTTGTAAAATATAGACTAGTTCTTTCAAAACTTGTTTCCGTGGCCTTGTCGGAAAAAAAAAAATCCTGTGCACTGAACATAAATAACCAAACGGTTATGGGATATAATTAGAAAATACAAACCGGACCTGTTGTCTATTTTTAATAATCTTGCATGATGAAAAGTCGTTCGATTTATCTATATGTATATAGGACTCGGTCAACTATGCAGCCCCCACGATGCCTGCGTCTGCAGAATCTTCTCTGTGCGTCAGATGAACATCTTTACATAGTCCTGAGGGACAAGTTTATTAATCAGTCACGAGCCAGTCCGTCCCCAAACGTAGTCTCGCGCTGCCTGGTGTGTGTCACGAGCTCACGTCTGCGCTTGTTGCCCCTTTAAAAATCAGAATTGAAGGCCAATGATTTATCAAAGCCCTATTATCAAGAAAATGTCATGCGAAGGGTACCTTGCCATGCACTGACGCAAACCCGGTCTTTCCCACGGAGATATAGAAAGCTTTGCACTTTGCACAGCCAAACTCAGTCTGCCTGCCGTCCTTCCAGCTGTTTTCTGCTATTAACCCACATTTGTTGACTCTGCACAAATGGTGAGTACAGCACATTCATTACTTTACGCTTTATGTGTTTTGCTGTGAACGCTTTGCAGATTTTTTTACAACAGTTTTTTTTACAAAAGAAACGAAAAAGTGTTTTTTTTAAACGCGTTCATTAATTAGTCGCTGTCCACGGTGCTGAAACTTTATTGCGCTCCATTTTTACAGTATTACAACAGAATGATTAGCTGTGGTATAAGAAAATAATATTGCATTAAAATACGTTTAGTAGGCTATTATATTTGCAATTATTAACAGAAATACAGCCAGCTGTTCACCGTGTATTTATTTTTTATTTTCTTTGGGTTTGAACATAACTAGAATATTTGAACAATTTTAAATTGGTTTTAGGACAGTGTTCTCCTGTGGTGCAATGTAATTGTTGGTGTAATGTTCCATGTTTGCACCCCCGGATTGCACTGCACACTTGCACCGGGACTGGTGCCTGCCGCAGGGGGGGAAAGCTTCGGCCGAGCCCGGCAGCTTGTCTATTGCCCATAAAACCAGGGGATGTGCCGGGGTTGAATGACAGGAGGTAAATGAGGCGTAAAATTAAAGAATCTTTCTCTAATGGTAAAAGCAAGAAGCAAACAGCGACCGTCCGTGAGCTGAAAATCAAAGAAGTGGAGCAGCAGACATGTCCAGTAGCAGAAGTTAGAATATGGACGCGTGAATAGCCTATTTTGTTGTGCTCATTACGGGTTAGTATATGTCTTAACGCTGTGCAGCTATAGGCATGGAATAGCATTTAATTATTACGCTAATTACAGCTATTGCCTTCGTCTAATGTGTATTTAACATTGCAGGATTTTTCTGAGCACGGGGAAATGTTGAGACAGCCGTCAAACAGCGTTCCGCCTCAGCCCTCAGGGGGACCGGTTGGAGCTACAACTAATACCAAACCGGAGAACGGCAAGCCGGCGCCCCCGCCGCCGCCAGTAAATGAACGGAAAACTTTTTGTCCCTCGGAAAATAAACCGTGCGATATGGAAGCCAACAAAGCATACGGGACGTTTAAAAACACTGCACCTGGACCCACGTTTGCTGGCGTTAATTCTGCCGTGCGCAAGGATTCCGTCGGTAAAATGGATGCATCGACCGGTAAAGCAACGTCGGACTTCATGTCTAACAATCAAAGTGCTGTAAGGATCGCGGCGGAGCATAACAACAGCACCGGTGACTGGACCTCCATGAGCCAGACCACCATCATACTGGGTACAGATGGCAATACATCTGTTCTGCCTGGCACGGTGACCGGGGTAAGTGGTTACAAATGAACGTTTCAATCCGGTAGAATCAGCCAATCACCCGTGAGCGTAACGGGGAGAGTCTTGAGCTAAAGCAAACGCTAAGATGTGGTGTTGTTGTTTGTTTCACATGTATATTGCACTGTGGAACTGCACCAAGTTACTTTGTTACGACCGATAGAATTAAAATTTTCATATAAGGTTTTGGAAGTTTGTAAAATGACAATGATCTTATAATAATATGTTAAAGGTTGGACATTTGGTTTCAACTTTAATTTGTAATATTTTAGAAGTGTGGCGTTTAAATGTACACTCCAATCCTAAATCCACTCGATGCATTCAAACTACTTGGAGACAGGTAAAATATTACAGTATTTAAATTGGGTTAAGTTTTTTTTAAACTAATTTTAATTATTAAAATAATTAAAGACATAAAGGCTAAATCTTTTGTTTAGACTACAAATCGGTCTGGTTATGTATGAGCTTCATGAGTCTCTTTAAAAGGAAAAAAATATGTCTGTCTTTTCAAATACAAGGTTCTCATATTGTAATAAATCAAAGTGTTATGAACATAAGAACATTGTTATTTAGACTCTCAAAATTGGACAGCGAAACGAAATCTGCTTCCAATCTGGCAAGATTTGAACACTGATAGTGATTATTTCTGACAGCACAATAATTACAACAGTGGAGTAAGAGGATGTGTCAGGGAACCTGAATACATCAAATGCTGTCATGTATTAGGATACTGCATCGCTACTGAAACAAACCCCTTAGTTCAAGAGTTACAATTTGCAATCTGATATGAATTTGTGAGTTTATTCCGCTTACTCTGTGAATCGTGAGGGTCACTGTCCCCAGAGATTGTTTCTGTTGTGTGGTGTTGCAGGATAGATAATGTGTTACATAAGAATCTGCTTATGGTACAATTCCCATTGGGGTATTTCATCAGAGCCCAGGGCGACCCCTTTATTCCCGTCACAAAAATGAAGCTAAATTTGTTGGGGGAGCATTATTGTATTTGATGCTTTTTTAAGCGCCATGTTTATATTTTAATGAGTTGTAATGGTCTGTAATAAACGAATTTCTACTAAATTGTGTATAATAGCCCCCCACAGATGATACTGGACGGTTGTTCCAGGACGATGATGATGATGATGGAGGAGATGAGAATAAGGCTCGGGGAAACTGGTCCAACAAACTGGACTTTATTCTGTCCATGGTGGGATATGCCGTGGGCTTGGGAAATGTGTGGAGATTCCCATATCTTGCTTTCCAGAACGGGGGAGGTGAGGAATAATCACGAGGCAATACACTAGAAATTATTAGAGATTTTTTTTTTAAATCGAAAATGAATCGTTTGAAAGTTTGGGCAGTCCATGCGTAGAAATTTATCCGTATACATTTCGTTGAAAGTAACTTAAAACTTAGTATTTGTTTTTGTCAATGGAATTAAAATAGGTTTTCTGCACGGACTGTATTATAATGTACGGGTCTGAAAAGAAACGAAAGATTATTATTAGTCATTATATATACACGTGAACAGTGTATAATTATTGTTATATTTTTAATTGCTTTTTTGGAATGTATTATTACATATTTATTAATGCAGTATTATAAAAAAGTTATACTTAATCGACAAATGCGTTTTATAATTGAAAAGAATTTTATATTAGTTGTAGGCGGTTTAACTTTGTGGTAGATTATTCTTCACGTTCTTTACAGATGCACAATTGATGAGTCAGGACTTTTTCCCAACATCAGCTCTTTTCTCTATTTTTCAGGTGCGTTTTTGATACCTTACCTAATCATGTTAGGCCTCGCCGGTATACCTATATTTTTGATGGAGGTGTCGTTGGGTCAGTTCGCCAGCCAAGGCCCGGTGTCGGTGTGGAAAGCGATTCCAGCTCTACAAGGTAAACTGGCGTTACTTTATTAACCGATGACCAAAATGCGCTGAGCTTGTGTTAATGTGCCAAATGAGTGTTTCCAGTGAAATGGTAATCGGCTGTAAGTTTGCTTTAAGTGTAATCTCTATTGTCTGGTTTCATTTTGTTATTATAGGTTGCGGGATTGCCATGTTGATAATATCTGTCTTGATAGCCATATACTATAATATTATTATGTGCTGGACATTGTACTACCTGTTCGCTTCGTTGAAGGAGACACTGCCATGGGCCACCTGTAAAAATGAATGGAACACCGTCGAGTGCAAAGACAAAGACATGCTGCTTTTGGGTAAGGATGAGTCTCTCTCTCTCTCTCTTTCTCTCTCTCTCGCGCCCTCTCTCTCTCTCACACACGCACACTTTCTGTCCACCCCCCTTAACCCCCTTCTTTTTTCTAACTAAAATGCGCAATGCGCAACCTGTATTTCAGGAATTAAGTAACCTACCACTCCATTTAGGTTATTCACTTTTTGTCTTTATATCCCAGACGCAACTGTTTCTGTTCATTGCACCAAAAGTTCTTATTTGATGACTTGACAGTTTTTTTCCCCCTGTTACAATAAATGAAATATTTTAGTTGAATTTAAAGTGAGTTTTTTTTTATTTTAATACTGTCATGCAGTGCAAGTTAATTGTGTCTTTTTATTTTTTATATAGATGTTCGATTAGTGAAAGAAATGCTGTGTGGTCTTTATCAGAATTCTTTTAGCCTAGAATATAATTTTAACAGTACATCTGATGTTTTACAACCCTCGGAAAAAATTGCTAACATTTTTGCGTTTTAATTCGTTGTAAAACGCTCTTCTCAATGTCGTGCTTTTGGTGAATTCAGCAGAAAATCTGCTTGCTTGACAAATTTACTGTAAGAGTTGGTGCAGTGCCGCAGTGAGATGCACTGCCACCTCGTGGCCTGTTTGAGAAGCGCCGCTAAATCTGCGCATGAATCAAAGACTGTATACAGCCGTTTTTCTCAACCAGAGACTCAGCAAACTCCAAGAGTACCGCTAGATGGCTTTACATCATTTAACACAAGACAAAACGAGGTTTAAATTGAGCTAATAAAATAGATACCAATAATAATATAAAAATCAGTAAACTGTTATTAATATTCATTCATTCATTCATTCATTTTCTTTTCGGCTTAGGCCCTTTATTAATCTGGGGTCGCCACAGCGGGATGAACCGCCAACTTATCCAGCATATGTTTTACGCAGCGGATGCCCTTCCAGCTGCAACCCATCTCTGGGAAACATTCATACACACTCATTCACACACATACACTACGGACAATTTTAGCTTACCCAATTCACCT
>CAIGQV010000818.1:25090571-25114553 GCA_903798115.1 Danio jaintianensis | reverse complement strand
ATTTACAGTGTGCTTGTACATTTACAGTCTTAATGGCAACCAAAATTTAAAGTGTTGACGTTGTAAAAAATATTGCACTTTAATTATATTATATATATAATTATATTATATTATATATCATAAAATTGTGATCAGTAAGTCATAACAAAATGTTTTTATGTTAATTCTAACTTATTAAGCACCTTTCTTTCTTGTTAAAGTTATACAAGCTATTTTAATTCAGTTTGTTAAAGTTAAAATGGCTCATAAGTATAATTTGATTTAACTTAAACCATTTAAGACAAGCACTGTTTTTACAGTGTGTAAAAAGAAATGACTAGAAATGTTCTGTAAAATTGATTAAGTAGTTGTAATAAGCACAGCACAAGACCATTCAGTTATTTAAATTTATATTCATATATAATTATTTGCCATTTTTAGTTTCTTTAAATAAAAACAAACTTGTCATTACACCAGAACTCACAGTTACAATATTACAATTACAATGTGTGTGAAATGTATGATTATACAAAGTTTGTTTGGCTTAATATGTTGTAGAGTGTTTTTATTTTTCAGCTAGGCAGTGAATGACGATGATAAACAGGAAATTGGTTTTCAAGTTGAATCAAAGTTCTGTCATTGTTTCTTCTGGCCAGACTCATGTATACTAAGAGACCGAAACATCACGTCCATCAAGAACACTACTTTCTGTTTATCTGCAAATGCGGTTGGGAATTTAAGTAAACTGTTAAATATCACAGCGGACAATAAAACCTATGTCAGCCCTAGCGAGGAGTACTTCAAGTAAGTGTGCTTTTCCTTCTCTCCATCTGTGTTTTATCTGCAGGATAGTTGGATGTTAATCACTCTGGTTTCTTGACAGGTATAATGTGTTGCATATTTCGAAGGGTATTGAATATCCAGGAGATATCCGCTGGCCACTGGCTGCTTGTCTGTTTCTGGCTTGGCTTATTGTTTATGCCTCTTTGGCTAAAGGGATCAAGTCCTCGGGGAAGGTAAGAAAATAGGTTGACTATTTTCTCTCCTGATGTCAGCTGTATCTAAAGGAACTATTAATAGAAAAGCCTACAGCAGGCCTCATTCTAGTGCAGCTGACTTTCTTTGTGGAAAGTCAAATCTAGTCAGTCAGATGAAACTATTAGTCAATACTGTGACTTACTTCATATTAACACCCTCTCCTACCATTAAGTTTGCTATGAGGGAATGATGTGCAAAATTATTATTGTTATTGGTATTTCTGGAATAACTACAATGTACACAAAAAAAATGGCAATAATTTACAGAAACTTACTGGCAACTTTGGTTGCCAGGAAGACTGTAAATTTACAAGCACATTGTAAATTAATAGTTACAATTTACTGTAAAATGAACAGTAGCTTACTGGCAATTTTTGTTGCCAATAAGACAGTAAATGTACATGCACACTGTAAATGAATAATTACAATAAGTAAATTAAAGCACAATTGTATACAATTGCTTGTAAATTTACAGTCTTACTGGCAACCAAAATTGTCATTTATTTACAGTGTACATTATACTGTTTTATACAAGTTTTTGTTTTTATGGACATCAAGGCCATTTATTTAAGCAAAATTGTGGTTAAAAAAAGTTATTTTATATAATATATTTTTACTATTTAAAATGACTAAACATCTTAATATATTTAAACATGTAAGCTATTCATGTGATGGCAAAGCTGGGATGTCAGAAACCATTATTCCAGTCTTAAGTGTCATATGATCCATTGGGGGAAAAAAAATTATTATTAATTATGAATATTATTAATTATGAATATTATACTAAATATTATTAATTATGAAAAATAAAATATTAAATATTACAGAAATCATTTAAAAAATATATTTTCTTTTTTTGATTAACAAAGTCTAAAAGAACAGCATGAACAGAAAGAACAGATATTTTTACAAACATACATTTTTACATATTTTGATCAATATTATTTTTTATCATTGTTTTCATTAGATTATTTACATCTCATTGACCCAACATCAACAGTATACAAGAGAACAATTATTAAGGTTTCTATCACTGTTTTTGTGAATTGTTTGATGCATCCTGAATATAAATGTAATAATTTTTAAATCCTATTGAAAAAGTATGCAAAATATATTTAATTAATATTAAGTGTTTATTTATTTGGTGAATTTTATCTGTCAAAGCAAGCCATTTTGCTCCTCAAGTCATTTAAAAATATATATTACACTATTCATTAGCAGCCAATAACTTCCTTATGGAGTCTAGCACTAAAAAGGGGTACAAATTAAATATTTGCGATTAGTTATTTGGCTGGAACATTAAAGAGTGCCCAGTCACCAGACATGAACATTATTGAGCATGTCTGGGGTAAGATGGAGGAGGAGGCACTGAAGATGAATCCCAAAAATCTTGATGAACTCTGGGAGTCCTGCAAGAACGCTTTCTTTGCCATTCTAGATGACTTTATTAATAAGGTATTTGAGTCATTGCAGAGATGTATGGATGCAGTCCTCCAAGCTCATGGGAGTCATACACAATATTAATTCTTTTTCCACTGCACCATGACTTTTTTATTCTATACTGTACATTATTTCTGTTAAGTGACAAGACTTTTAAGCAAAGTCAGACCTTACTGTCTTAATTAAATAATTAAAAATCAAGGCATGATCATATTTTATTTTGGTAAAATAAGCGTAATCTAGAGGCCTTTGCCTATCATATAAGACACTTCTGATACCAAATGATCAACTAGAAGTCAAGTTATTATTTGTTGTTCCTAAAACTGGTATAGGCGACAAAACTTTTATTAGGTAGTGTACAATGCCATACCAGGAAACTGAGGACTTTCACACATGCACAGCTGTTTCTCCCTAAAAAAGAGATGTGGTCTCAAGATTAATGATGAACATTAACTGTAACACTAGCTGAAGTCACTAATACTTCAGAAAATAAATAAACAGTTAATTTGCAAAAATGAGTTACTTTTAACCACAGCATCTGGTGGCGCAATAATAGTGATGTGAAGTAGACTAATTTACAAATGCAGCTCAGCCAATCAGAATCAAGCACTGGGGCTATTTTATAATCATGTTTTTGGAGCTGTTGTCCTTAATAAGTCTGTTTTATTGTGATGTCCACCTTGTGTCCAGGTGGTGTATTTCACTGCCACGTTCCCGTATGTGGTGTTGGTCATCCTGCTGATCCGAGGAGTCACTCTGCCTGGAGCCGGTTCTGGGATCCTTTACTTCATAACACCCAAATGGGAAAAACTCAACGATGCTAAGGTAATAGAAGGCATGGTGCATATCTGATTAATTATTTTCCCTATATGTTTGATGGTAAAATGCTTTCTGTTTGATGTATTCTCCTCCAGATTCAATCCTATTTTCCTCCTCAGCCTCTCTATCTGTATTTCTTTCTCTCTTTCTCTGCTTTAACTGTAGGTTTGGAAAGACGCAGCCACGCAGATTTTCTTCTCTCTGTCTGCAGCCTGGGGTGGACTGATAACCCTGTCGTCCTACAATAAGTTTCACAACAACTGTTACAGGTAACCAGCACTGCTCTTTTTTCTTAGATGAACTGTATTTCAATAAAAGCTGTCCTTTTAATCCTTCTATTCATGAAGGAAATACTAAAATAAAGAATTCCTCACAAATATGAACTGTTTTTAGCATGATTTCTAAAGGATCATTGAAAAATACAATACAGTGATTTTTATTTCTGGTAATACTTCTGTAATTATACTCTATTTTGATCAAATAAATGCTGCATTTGTGGAATTTTAATGATCTCTAATATTTGAACATTAGTGTACATTTATTTTTTAAGGATTAATATAATAAATAAACAATAGTAGGCCTATAATCTCTGAATTATTAAATGTGAACAAATGACAACTAAAATGAGGAAAATTATTATTGCTTAACATATTGTTTTAAAATCTGTGTGAACCTGAAGTTGCTGAGACCTTGATTTCAGTATGTTGCTGTGCTTCCAACTGAAATGGAATATTAAGTATGGGGCGGGGTTTTTTTTTTTGCACATCATTCCCACAAACTAATGTTAAAAGGGGCGTGGTTAAGAATATTGAGGTCAACAGAGAAGAAAAATTGTTCGATTTTGAAGATTACTAAAACAAAACAAAAAAATCAGTGTATTAACTCACAGATTAATTGTTCACCTAAAGAATAACAATGTGCGCTAGCAAAATAAACACTGTAAATTTTGATTTCTCACAGACTAAATATCTAATAGTAACACAGCAAGATTGCACATGCTCAAATATAAGAAATATTTTGTTAATATTAATATTATTTCTGATATAGTAATGTATCCTGTACTCTATCTGTTTTGTTTTACAGGGACACTCTCATTGTGACGTGTACGAACAGCGCCACCAGTATATTTGCCGGTTTTGTCATTTTTTCAGTTATTGGCTTCATGGCTCATGAACTCAAAGTCCCCATTGAGAGTGTGGCAGATGAAGGTACAGTGTGTTGTGTGACTGCATGTGTTTTGTATTTTTGTTAATCTCACCGAACATGTTTTAAAAGCAAATAACTGATACTATTATTCCCAGCAAAAAACTGTGGAACTGTAATGGTTGACTCTTGACATCCTGCAAAGTGAACAGAAATATCACCACAAAAACTCTAGATAAAGGGGCAAATCCCTAGCACAGTTGGAACAAAACTATCACAGCTGTTGCAATCCAAGTGAAACGTGAAAATAAATAATGTCAATTTGCCACATTACATTTAGATCTGCACATGTTGCATTACTGTTGCGCTTATGAATGCAGTAGCCAGTTTTCTGTTTTTTAGATTAGTCACCAAAAATTTTTTTTAGTTAAATTTGTTTAGATTAGTCACCAAAAGTTTGTTGAGTTTGTGTAGTCGCTGAACTTGGTTTTATCTAAGTATTTGACCATGTGTTTATACCTGGGGTACTCCAGAAAGCAGGTTATGTGACATACCTGGATAAGTTTAAGTATATGTAAACTGATAACCTCAGCTTTCAGTTCCAAAAACTGAGGTAACTTTCAAGGTATGTTTATTCTGTGAAAACAACCACCTGGATGTACTTTATCCTGTGTAGTACATGGCTACTTTCCACAAAACTTAAAAATTAGACACAAAACATTGTTTTCTGAAAGTAAGTTCAACTTGCTTTTTGGGGATACACCCGTGGCTGGGTTTACTAAAATTAATTTACAAAGATTTTTTTGGGGAAAATTCCTGTTCACAAATGATCTGAAAATGGAAAATATATAGTTAATTTACCAGTAAAGGTGCACAGTGTGTTCAAAAATGGCTGTTGTTTCATTGTCTTCAAACTACCCTACCTAAACTAATATTTACAAAAACCTGTTCTATAAATATTTTCTATAGGTCCAGGAATTGCATTTGTTGTGTATCCAGAGGCTCTGACCAGGCTTCCCTTGTCACCTTTCTGGGCCATCATCTTTTTCCTCATGCTGCTTACACTTGGTCTGGACACTATGGTAATGGCAATCATAAATGTTAAGATTTCCAAAATTTTACGTTAAAGGGTTATTTCACCCAAAAATGAAAACTCTGTTATTATGTCATTCCATGTCATTGCAAACCCCTGAGACTTTCATTCATCTTTGGAACACAAATAAAGATATTTTAGATGAAATCCAAGATCTTTCTGACCCTCCATAGACAGCCATGTTCCCGACTCTTTCAGATTCCAGAGATTCGATGGGACTTCAATGGTCCAACTTTTAATAATACCAAGTTCCAAGAACATTTTTGTGTGCCAATTGATTTATTTATTTTTTACTTTTAACTAATAATTACTTTTACTTTTCTTACGTTTACTACGGGCAATACGATGCATGCATGTTGTGTTGCTCACTCTAATGACAAATGTGTCGTCTTTTCTATAGTAAAAGCACAACCTCACTAGGAGTGAAAGGGAAAACTTTGATGAACAAAGTTGTTTGTACAGTTTTTTGGTGCACAAAAGTGTATGATTACAGTTGAACCACTGTATGTGGTCACGTGGAATGTTTTGACAATGTTTTTGACAACGTCTCTGAACCATTGCTGTATGTGGAGAATGAGAGAGCTCTTGGATTTCATCTAAAGTAATTTATTTTGTGCACTGAGGATTAACGAAGGACAGGGCAGGGGATTGGAACAACATGAAAGTGAGTAATTAATAATAGAACTTCCATTTTTGGGTTGAATTAACACTTGAGAAATTTCCTGAGCTGTTATGTGATCAAATAAATAATTATATTTGTTTTTTTCTCTTAGTTTGCCACCATAGAGACCATAGTGACATCTGTCTCTGATGAGTTCCCCAAATACCTGCGCAAACACAAGCCTCTATTCACATTAGTATGCTGTTTGTCCTTTTTCGTGCTGGGTTTCCCCATGATCACTGAGGTACGACATTTACTATTATTCCCAACTACCAATACTTACTTTAATTAAAGTGGCTGTCTAGTAAACAATAAAAACCCCAAAGTAAATAGGAAAGTAAATAGACTAGAGTGAAACTCTTAAAGCAGAAAATTGGAATGGCCAGGATTTAATTGTAGTTTACTGCTTTTAATTAAAGTAATTTATTGTCTGTTTTCTAGATTAAGATTTATGTTGTTTTTTTTTCATTATGATTATTTTGAAGTGTGCCTGTCTGTGTGTGTGTGTTTTTGCCAATAGAGCGGGATGTACATGCTTCAGCTGGTGGACACATTCGCAGCCTCTTACTCTCTCGTCATCATTGCCATATTTGAACTGGTTGGAGTCTCATACATTTATGGTGAGTCCAAATTACACTCATTTATCTTTAGACCTTAGTGCTTCTTTCATTTATTTTAGTGCACATCAAATGTTTGTTAGGGATGATAATGAAAAAATAATGAGAAAAAAGATAATAGTTAGCAAGCAAGCAAATGAAACTGCAATAGACTCAAAATAAAAAGCATTCTAAATTTGTTAAGCCTGTTTTTTATTATATAGTGTGTAAAGTTAGTTTAGTTATATACTAACTACATAATGTATATAGCTGCAGAAATATACGGCATATAAATGTATACAAATGTGGGAATTTAAATAAATTACTGAACTTAGTTTTGTGAAAATTATTATCCCTCCTGTGAAATTTTATTCCTTTTCAAATATTTCTCAAGTACTGTTTAATGGAGATAACTATGACTAGTTACACTAGTTATTTTACTAGTTATTTTGCAAGATGCCAGTATTCAGCTGCAATTTAAAGGCTTAACAGGCTAATTTTACATTGTTTATTTTGCTAGCGCATATTGTTAGTCTTAAAGTGAACAATTAATCTGTGCAAATTAATCCACTGGAAAAACCCCAGTTTGTTTTGGTAATCAAAATCTGACCCTCTGCTGCCGCTCTGGTATGGCAATCCTTCTCTGATGATGTCAGACAGATTGGGCGAAATACGCTTAGCCACGCCCCTTCAACAGTTAGTGTGCTGTGAGTAAAAGATAAAAAATAAAACCCTGCCCCCTACTAAATATTCTGTTTCTAGGGATGTAACGATTCACCTGACTCACGATTCGATACGATACACGATACTAATCTCACGATTCAGTCACGATTTTTAAACAAAATTAATTGAAGCTAATTTAAGGTGAGGAGCCCTTTGATTTTTTTTCTTAAATGCTGCACATTTTTTGCAAAATAATATATGTTCTGCCATAACCAAATTGCTATAAAAAAAGAAAAGAAAACCAAACAAGACTCAATATAAACTAAAACTGTCACTTTGCTGGGATTTTACGTTTTTAAGAAGAAATATCAGCATATCTATGTTTTCTGGCATAAGCCGAGGTCTTTGCACATTTACAATGTTCCCTGCTGAAAAAAACTTTCACTTAAGACTGAGATGGCTGGTGTGGAGAGGAAAGCCTTTCCTAAACCAGAGAGCAGTGTACACAGAGGTGGTTAATAGGCCCTCTGCTCCAGGGGACTGGCCACTGACATAAAAAAAACTGATTATAAAATGACTAATTATATAGTAGGATAGAGACAGGAGTTGAACATGATTATGAAGGTGAATAATTAATATTACTTGTATAATTAATTAGTATAAGAATCAGTGTGATACACTTAAGAGGTAATCTTGCACATTTTAAAATATTCAATAATAATAAGCAAATTATAAAAATATGTATAAACTAATTTGAAAAAAATAATCTTATAGCTGCTTCTGCAACAGAACAACTTTCTTTTTCAGTCTGAAAAACATCTTCACACTTTCGCTATGAAAACACTGATGCACCGTGTGATCTCCGTAGCACTCGTCGGAGCAAGCGGAGCTGCAAATCATCCGGTTTGCGTGGTTTAGCTTATTAATAGTTTTTTTTACGTATAGACGTCTGTGACAGCAGTTTTTCACTGTGCTGGCGGTTTATGAGAATCATATTCATTGTTCTGTTAATGTAAGTTTGTGTTTTGTCTCACGCACTTCACCGTTGTCATTTTACTCTGCCGCCCCACCTCTTGCTCGCCGCTGATGTGCAGGTATAGCAAGTTAGTGCCTGTAAACACAGTGCCCCCTCTGTTCAAAAAATGTATCGTGATTCATTCAACATTTCTGCCGGTCTATCGTCACATATTTAAATCGATTTTCAACTGGATCACGATGACTCGTTACATCCCTAGTTATTTTACTAATTTTACTAGTTATTTTGCAAGATGCTAGTATTCAGCTGCAATTTAAAGGGTTAACGTCAAAATTTACAGTGTTTATTTTGTTAGCTCACTTAAAGTTAGTCTTAAAGTGAACAATTATTCTGTGCAAGATTGATGTCAGTTTGACGGATTGGGCGAAATATGCTTAGCCACGCCCCTCCAACCATAAGTGTGCTGTGAGTGAAAGATGAGAGGACGAGCTACAAAATAAAACCCTGCCCTCTAATAAACATTCTGTTTCAGTTGAAAATACATCATCATTCTGAAAAAAACAACAACTTTCAGTTCACACAGACTTTAACTAGATGAACTTGTTTAATTAGGCAAGTTTTTAGATTTTTTTTACTTTTTTATTTTTCAAGTTATGATTTTTAAATCTAGCCAAACTAAAACAAATAAGACTTTATCCAGAAGAAAAAATAAATGATCAAAAAATAAATAAAATAAAATAAATTAAAATTAAATTATTAGACTTTATCCAGAAGAAAAACTACTGGAAATACTGTAAAAAAAATTGCTCTGTTAAATATTACTTGGGAAATATATGAAAAAGAATAAAAATTTCACAGGAGGGCTAATCATTTTGTCTTCAACTGTATATAGCAAACATGTTTGCTCATTTATGTTGTTTCTTTCTTTCTTTGCATTTTAGGTCTACAACGGTTTTGTGAGGACATTGAGATGATGATTGGGTTCCAGCCAAACAGGTTTTGGAGAGTCTGCTGGGCCTTTGTCACTCCAACCATTCTCACAGTATGTCCAAATTTACACAGGCTTTTATACAATGATTCCGTAGATGCATATAGCAGTATACAATATTATATTTGTATTAATATATTTATACATTGTATTAATTATATTTTGATAATAATATATTTTGTAGATTTTTTGGGGATCATAATAATTATTACATATAAAACTACTATTTTGCTGATTGCGTTTTTCTGTCTGTACTGTGACCTTTCATGGATAAATACATTCACTTAGTATTAACTTCTCATTTGTTGAGCTGTTCTTAAATCAAGATTAAATTTGCCACTATGATCAGGTGTTGATATTTGGGAAAATGACACTCTGGCTTGAGTGATATTATTTAAGCCTATATCTTAAAAATAATAAAAGCACACTATTTTAATTACAGAGGAATATGAATTATAAAGGACATTTATTTTGTAATTTAAATTGCATTCTAATTAGCTTCATAATTTAATCTGCGTTTTTCTCTCTCTGTGTGTCTCTTTAGTTTATTTTGGCACTTAGTCTGTACCAGTGGAAGGTGATGACGTATGAGGATTACACTTATCCAAACTGGTCTATGGTACTCGGCTGGCTTATGGTTATCTGTTCTGTTATATGGATTCCCATCATGTTTGCTATTAAGATGCATCTTGCTCCTGGATCTTTAATTGAGGTAACAGAGATGTTTTGGTTGTTGTTGTTTTTTCTATTATAGTGTTACTGTTAGTGGATATTTTTATATCAGTGTCAAAATAACGTTAAGATTTAATTAAATAGAATTTTCACCATAAACACTTTGAATACTGTACTTGTAATGTATCCTGTGGTGTCAAAACCTGTGTTTTTAAGTATCACTGAAATGCTATTATAGTTTTATTAATATTTTGAATTTTAGTAAAAATATTTAATATTATTGATTTTATGGGGCGACGCGGTGGCGCAGTGGGTAGCACAATCGCTTCACAGCAAGAAGGTTGCTGGTTCGAGCCTCGGCTGGGTCAGTTGCCATTTCTGTGTGGAGTTTGCATGTTCTCCCCGTGTTCGCGTGGGTTTCCTCCGGGTGCTCCGGTTTCCCCCACAAGTCTAAAGACATGCGCTATAGGTGAATTGGGTAAGCTAAATTGTCCGTAGTGTATGAGTGTGTATGGATGTTTCCCAGTGATGGGTTGCGGCTGGAAGGGCATCCGCTGCGTAAAACATATGCTGGATAAATTGGCGTTTCATTCCACTGTGGCGACCCCAGATTAATAAAGGGACTAAGACGAAAATAAAATAAATTAATTATTGATTTTACTTGTTTTTTTATTGATGCCAATTTCATTTATAATTTTTTAAATATTTATAAAACATTTACTAATTTCCTATTTATTTCAGTTAAATGAAAATGGAGAATCAACTGAAATTAAATGAACATTTTAAATATTTTGTTTGGCTTATTATTATTCATTCATTCATTTTCTTTTCGGCTTAGTCCCTTTATTAATCTGGGGTCGCCACAGCGGAATGAACCGCCAACTTATCCAGCATATGTTTTACGCAGCGGATGCCCTTCCAGCCGCAACCCATCACAGGGAAACATCCATACAGACTCATTCACACACATACACTACGGACAATTTAGCTTATCCAATTCACCTATACCGCATGTCTTTGGACTTGTGGGGGAAACCTGCGCCACTGCGTCGCCTATTATTATTATTATTATTATGCATTTGGTTATTAGTTTGCTTTTCGTATAATAACCCTGCTAAGGATTGTTTGCATGCATAACAATGCATAATAAAAAATGATCTCCAGATTTCTATAGATGTACATTCTGTGTCTGCATAAGAGGATGTATCTTTCTATACCTGCAGGCAGTGTTGGGAAAAGCAACTTTTAAATGTAATATATTACAATCTTAAACCCAGCTGAGATGAAAAAAAACAAAACACAGTACATTATTTTGCTTAAAAAGTAACAAAATAACACATTTAGTTACTTTATAAAAAAGAAATGACTTAAGATTGTAATATATTATTTTTTAAAAGTAACATTCCCCAACACTCCCCACAGAAGGCAGAATTCTGTAATGTCATTTAAAGGAAACCAGAACTATTGCTACACACTACTTTGCAAATGTGGAACACACCAAACAAATTATCCTAACTGACGCTCACAAACGGCCCGATGCTCCCCAACGACTGACTGTTGGCTTGGTGTGTCCCAGGCTCCAGCTTTAAGATACAAAGAAGCATGCACTTTTCATGCCTTTTTTCTCTTTCTCCGCAGCGTCTGAAGTTGGTGTGCTCTCCTCAACCCGACTGGGGTCCATTCCTGATGAAACATCGCGGCGAACGCTACAAGAACATGATCGACCCGCTGGGCACGAACTCCCTCGGCCTCAAACTCCCCCCCAAAGATTTCCAGCTATCAGCTCAATATCAATAATCCTCCTCCTTCCCTGTGAGTGTGAAATATCCCGAGGCCTCCGAGGGTGAGACCAGCACTCACACTAAACTCTTCACATTCAACCCTCCCTTTTATCCATAGCGCTCTCTTTCAGCCATATTCCCCCTCTTCCGGCTCTTCCGAGGGGTCTTTCAGGTGGAAAGCACAGAAACTCCTATAATTAGATTTTTTTTTTTGGTTTTCTGGATAATTCTAGTCGGTTTGAGTGGAGGTCATGCACATTCGATCCCAGCTGAATCTTTTCTCAGAGGCAATATAATGATGCAGTTGCAACTGTTGAGGCAATATTTGACTGACTGTGCATCATGCAGTGGTTGTTTTTTAATTTTTGTTTTCATTCTGAAGTGACTGCTGATGTAAAAAAAAAAAAAAAAAAGAGAGAGAGAGAGAGAGAACAAAAATTATAAGAATAATATTTATATTTATGGACTATTTGCTTGTCATCTCTTAAATACAGCAACATAATTGAGATAAGCTGCTGAGTAGTGCACAGTGAATTTGAACTCTTTTCTGGTATCGTACTATCGCTCTCCACTCGTGTCCACTTATAGCCGTACCTTGTGCCTCAGACTTCCTCTATTTATAAAATACTGCATAGTATAGTGCTAATTCAACCAATCATACTACATTATGGAGGGAAGTGAGCGCATTTCAGTCTCTGTGAATTATACTACTCTTTCTTACTAAAAATATCTCTACATATCTCTATATGTAGAGATATATATCTCTATCCAAAGTATCTTTACATTGTTATAGAAGCCAAACTCATAGCGTAGGTTTCCAGTAGTAAACAGTAGATCCATCCCTTTCTTCTGAGAAAACTTAGCCATGCAAAACTGTAATAATACCTTCAGTGTTGTTTAGAGTAGCACTCAACGGCCAACTAGCAGTTATATATGTATACTAATATTTAGAGTATGCTTTCGAGTATGTGTCGTGATCTGTTGTGAATCCTCCTGTTCTTATGCAGTACACAGTTTTAGTGGAGCACACAAAAGAAAAGAAGAGGAAAAACTAAGGAGTGTGGTGTTTGTGTGATAATTCTGTTTAAAAAAAGTTATATTTTAGATCTAGGTGATGATATTTTTAACAGTTGCTTGCAGAGGATATGTAGATTAGGATAAAAAAGATAATGTTTTTCATCTGAAATCCTGTGCTTTGGGACCACACTCCTTTTTTTTTTTGGTTATGGACGTCATCCATCTCTGTTTGTCTGTTTGTCTTCATGAAACAGGGTCTCAGGTATTACTCCGTTCCATCAAACTTATCGTATGTTTGGTAACAGATTGTGGAAGCTTAATTTTTCGTTGTGTTGTAATTCCTATATAAACGATACGTAAAAGTGCATATTGTTCAGAATATAAGGCCATATATTGAGAAACTGAATCCCTACGTAAGTTATTAGTGTCCTGTTTCCAGATATTGGACTGTAAATATGGTTACAGATATAATGTTCTAGAAATATTGCTTTGGGCAACAGGCTAGTATAAAAAGCACTTTGAGTAAACATCACGCAAAAATTGGTGGTTGCTCTTTAAAAAAAAAGCCTAAACTAAAAAGCAAGTAGTATTTTTTTTTTTTTTTTTGGTTGGTTGGTTGGTTAAAAATGTGTACCTGAATGATAACTACTGTGAATATAGTTTAGATAGTATTACAAATTAAGAAAGCCACACTGCCCACGCAATAACCAGAATAATAACGTTGCCTGGGAGTGATGTGTTTCAAAAGCCATGTAATATGCAGATACTACACTAATCACCTTGAATATTCAGCATTTATAAAACATAAAAAAGGTGTTCCTCAGTATATTAGTGCCGCAAAAGAGATGCTTTTTCTGATACATGTTTAATCTCTGTGTAGTATACGTCTGTGTGTGTGTGTGTGAATGTGTGGAAATATATGCAGCGTTTCATGTTACAGTATATATATATTTATAATAATCCAACCATCAAGACATGATCAAATGCAGCCTGGTAGTCAGTTTGAGATCCGCATTGGACTTGGTTTGTATGCACTGAAATTGCTATACAGAATTTATATACAGTATTTTCCAGAATATGAATTGGAATTTGAATAGTGTGTTGAGTCTTACCACCAACAGTGATAACTATAACAAAAAATAGTTATCTATATTATAGATACAGAGTCCACAATACAGCTGTAATGACAGAAACAATTCTAGAATTACCTTTAAACTATTTTTTCACCTCATGAGCACAAAAAAAAACATTAACAGCCAATCAGAATTTATTCTCTTTTGAAAACGTAAACTTCAAAAAGAAGTGAACGCTAACACACTGACGTTTGTCATTCAGGTCTTTATAGCCATTTGTGACTATTTTTCTGGAAAATACAGTACTTATTTTTAAAAAGTTACACTCTTAAAGATAACGCTTCTTTATTAACATTATGGGTTCCAAACTCTTAAAAATAAAGGTGCCATGAAGAACCAAATGGGGGTTTTCCCCAAGAGATGCCATAGAAGAACCTTTTTTGGCTGAAACCTTCAGTAAAAAAAGTTCTTCAAAGGCCATTTTTTTTCATAGTGTGTTGAACATTTTCATAATCTAAAGAACCTTTTTCCACTGTAAAGATATGTTTTGTGGAATGCAAAGTTTCCATGGAACAATCAATTTTTAATAAAAAAAAAAAATGAATTAAGAATTAACATCCATACTGTTTATGCTTTTCCTTTCACAAAAGGTTTTATATACATAGTTGAAAAAGCTTGTATTATTAAAATGCATTTAAAAAAATGGCCCTTTGAAGAAAAAAAAGCTCCCTAACATTTATTGGGAACCTTTATTTTAAGAGTGTATCATGCGTAGCACAACAACAACAACATATACTAAGCACATTTTAATATCTGAACTGTAAACAGCTGCTGTGATCATTATTGTAATATTTAAGGTTCTGGATGGAGTTTCTGTTAGTCCTTGTGTTGCTGTACGTCTGTCCGAGAGCTATAGTTACACTCCCTTCACGTAACAAATATTCTATGGGTAAAAAATTATAGTAATAATAATAATAATACGTACCAGTCTTGCATGTGCTGTTTGTGTTGCTGTGGATTTTTTGTCCATGTTTGCTTCCCCTTTACTCTCCTTTTACCGAATGTGAGTTTACCACCTCTTCCTACCTACAGGGCGACACTGGGCAGTAGGCAACCAAAGAAGGAGAACTTCTCAAAGGGTTCTGAAAAAAAAGAACATATATTCTAAAAGAAGATATACGACATATATATGGAAAAAAATAAATATATATATATACATACAAAAAGTCTATATATAAAAAGAAAATGAACTATATTATTCTGTGTATTTAGGAGACTGAGATACTGCCACTCATCCTTCATCTAGTGGTCATTATTGATGTGTGCCAATATGTTATATGACATCTTCAGGTAACCTTTGGCCTTAAAGATGTCCTCTGGTAATAAACTATTATGTGTATTTCAGAATAACAATACAGAGTAGCTTCCAATCAGTCATTATGTGGTCAGTCTATATTGTAATGTATGTCGTGTCATTTGGCACTTTACTGTGGACCTATCGGAGCATAGGTAAAATTTCTTATTACTTGGGTAATGTCATATATTTCTGTGTGTTTTACATGAGGGAAATCTGCCTATGGATACAGATGCGTACCTCCAACTGATCATGGCATCCTTTGAGTTCGATTGTAGAGTATAAATATGAAAAATATCTAGATTTTGAATCCTATGCCGGACAACAATGAAAATAAAAAAGAGTGTAAAACGTATATAAAAAGAGGAAACTAAACAAATATGAAAAGGCATAATTTATTTTAAATGTCATTTATCCTTGAGGCCCTACCTCAGATTTTGTATTTATGTATAGAAATGCAATTTGAATCATAGTATCTTTGCCAATAATACAATAAAAGACCATATTTATCATAAAATGTATAACCTCTTAATCAATAAATAAATGTTAATGTTTTCAACTCCAGTTGTGTTTTTATATGTCTGAGATGGTTGAATAATGTTTTGTTTACATGTGCACGCTTACATATTTACACACGCTTAACATTGGGGGATTTTTAAAATGCAATTTTGTGAAATGTGTCTATATATATGAAGAGTTCCCACATTAAATAAGAAAACGCTTTGAAAGAAGTGTGAACATTCAGAGAATTGGTCAAATGCTGTCTACAAATGACTTTTTAGCAAGTAATTGCTAGTCAATTTAACAAATAATTACAAATAGTAGGTAACATCAATATGAAACTTTTTCCCAGTGATGGGTTGCAGCTGGAAGGGCATCCGCTGCATAAAACATATGCTGGATAAGTTGGCGGTTCATCCCGCTGTGGCGACCCCAGATTAATAAAGGGACTAAGCCGAAAAGAAAATGAATGAATGAATATGAAACTTTTTATTAGAAAGTTGAAAAAGTATTTTCTTGTAAAACGACCTTGAAAATAAAATAACTAGTAGACGGTTTGAAAATGAAAGTTTTTGTCATGTTTGAAATGTTTCTGTCATGTTACGTCACATTTGGTGCAGACAGCCAAATTGCTTGTCGCTGAAATCTTGTCGAATTGCGTGTTGTTAGGACACGTTTTTTTTTTTTTTTTTTTTCTCGCTTTTAATGCATTAGAAATGTTGTTAATTAAGTACTTAATTGGGCATAACATTGGAAATTGTTCTAGTACTATATATTACAGAGGTCAAAACTTTTTGCAGTTTAGAAAACGTTATTTTTTAAGTTATACTGTAGGTTACTTCCTTAAAAGGCCTTTAGGCTGCATTCACACTGCAGGCAAATGTGGACCAAAACCATTTTTTATTTATTATTATATATTCTTTTCCCCACATACAACTCATATCGTTTTTTTCTCATGACAGTGAACAGCACAAACTGCATGCAATCCGATCTTTTCAGTTCCCATTTGCGTCACTTTCATATGTGGTATTAAATCCGACACAGATCAGATGTTTTGTAATGTAACCGTAGTGTAAACAGTTTTGTCAGACTTTTACATCATTTTTGATTGACATGCCTTATCATTCTAGCACAAATACTAGAGAGCATTTGATTGGTCAGAAGATTTGAAATGAGACTGAAGTTTGTCTGATGTCAAAAACATTGTTGATCCATTTACGCGCAAGTGACAAACCACAAACTTTGAATGTTGATATCAGGTTTATATTTTCTAAATGTGAATTTTGTCACTGTTTTTGAGCACATCCTTAAAACTAACATACTGATACTAACATCTTAAAAACTTTATTTTAATTTAATGGGACTTTAAAAAAACAACAAAAGCAAAACCAACCCAAATGGCTGCTATTTTAACCTAATAAGCTTCCTAATGCATAAAGAAGAATACATGAGCTTACTGAGCTGATGCTGTTTTTTTATATATATATATATATATATATATATTTTTAATATTTATTATTTTTATATTGACCTTCTTTTACGTACTAGTGGGTGCAGCCTTTGCAACCTTATTGGCTCAAGACTCTCATTCACTTGGATTATTAGCTGTAAAAAACAAAACAGCTTTTGATGCTGCCTGATGCTGCAATCTTATATTTTCTTATTATATTATATTTATGTATTGTCATAAAGAGCTTACTTCCGCATTGCAGAATAACAATAACAAGGTCAATACGCTGAATTTTTTATATATAGGCATTAAAAATTACCAGTGTCAGCTCACATGAGTTTGCATCCATTCATACATCATTATGTGTCAAAAAGCTTGTGTTTTAGACTGCTGTGACTGCTTGCAGAGGCTGTGGATTAAAGTTAATAATGGAGTAAATAATGTTTAGCTTCTTGCACAGGCTGAACATTTTGCTTCATAAGACATCAATGTATCACTGTAATATATGTTTTACTCTCAAATTAGCAGTTGACATGCATTTTATGAATCACCAAGGACCACATTTTCAGCTAAAATCTTCTTTAATGTGTTACTGAAGAAAAAAGTCAAGTCTTGGATGGCCTGTGGGTGAGTAAATTTACATAAAAATCTCATTGAACAATTGGAGGTCTAGTTTTTTTTTTTTTTGCTTGACATGCTTTCAGTGCCTACTGCTGTCTAATGCTGAATGAAGTTAGATGGTACACAGATTAAATACACAATGTCATTTTTTGTTATTATTTTTCTTCATTTGTTTTCTTAAAAACATGAGTCACCTTGACTTTTTAGTCAAATGTTTGCAGTATCCTGTTGTTTTTCCTATACTGATATATAGAATATTAAAGGTTGGCTATAATTAATGGGGATTGTAATATTAGTGGAACATAATTTATTTTTATAAAAAAATTTTAAATAAACAGATGAGCAGTACTTTATAAAATTATTCTTTTGAAAAAGTGTTGTCCTCTGTCATAGAGGTGGCCTGTATGTTTATATCACATTAAGAGATAGATAACATTCACTTTCAGTTGCAGAATAAATTAATCTCTGATGTGAAATCCTCAGGTGAGTATGGCATTTATACAACAGTAATGAAAAGTAAAAACCTTTTTCTTCAAATCTCAATTACAGGGCAAAATTCAATATTTATTTGAGATGATTCATAATTTTCTTTGATTCATTTATGGTAATTCTTTGATTTATTGTGACTATCTGATTCTCCACATGTTTCTTGCTGTAGCCCAAACAACTGCATAAAACATCAAATGAAGAGGGGTGTTAAAAGCAGGTCTTAAAATAGGGTTTGTGGTTGTGATGCAGAACAAAGTGTGAAAGATCATTTCTGTGGATGGAAATCTTATGTAACCATTATGTGCACAGAGGGGAAAAATTTTACATATTCTTCTATATGACATGTTGCATCAAAAATAAAACTCATGGACTGCATGAAGTTCATGATAATAATTATTGTTCATTATTATTGTTATGTAATAGCTTCCTAGTACAATCTTTAAAATAAAGTTCCAAAAAGGTGTTTTTTCCAGAATAATTGTTTCCCCAAAAATGTCTTATTATGAATACTTTAGTGATCTAATGAATAGTTCTCTGCTACACAATTGCAAAATAAGTACATTTTAATTTTTTATTTATTAGCATTGATGGTTCTAAAAAGAATCTATTAAAGTTTTTTTTTTTTTTTTTTTAATTAGCAGTTTCTTTAAATGAGCAGTTCAAACTGGGGTTCAGGGAACCCCTAAGGGTAGTTGAGCTGGTTCCTTGTTAATATTATATACTTTGAAGTAATTTGTCATTGTACGATTATTTAGTCATCTTTGATCTCCAGAAATGCAACAGTCTTTTTTATTACATGACCAATGTTCAAAAAGAATGATCTTGAAAGAGATAAAAATCAAGTGTTGAGGTGGAGGTTTTGTGCACATTACATGCAGCTTGACCTATTTCACCACATTTTCCTCTTATGTGGTCTGAAGTGTCATTTATTGGGTTGGTATTTAGAGTATTGAAACCTTTATTGTAACTGTATAAACGTATTTTTTTCATATTATTTATAAGTTATTATTTATATTCTATTATTTATAAGTTCCAGCAAGTTAAAAGGTTAGCTAATATTTGTATATTTTATTTCTTAGCCTACTACAATTAAGGCATAGCAAGAGATTCACAAATGCAGTTTGATGTGGATTATCGTTTGATATTAACATTACCTGTCAGGCCAAACTCTCTCAAAAATATAAAACAGGATTAAGAATAAATATCAAACTGTTTTACTCACTTTCACGTGATCTCCTGCACACCTTGTGTGTAAATATTTTGTTTAGCTTTTACATAAAATCGACGGACTCTTATAACCGACCAGACAGGATAGATAAGATATTCAAAATCACGCAAAAACGACTGTTGGTGACTCATCAAAATATACAATCAATCATTGTTAGCATTAGATTTTCAGACCAATCAGCGTTCAGCATAATGTAACTTCACCAAACCAGTAGCAAACAACCGGTAACGAAATAATACTTAGCAGAAAAAAATACAAATGAAAGAAGTTACCCGAAATAATTGACAAACGGCAGGACATTATACGTTTGTCGTAAGGAAGAAACAGGATGGAGTTCACATATGCAAATGTGAGTAGATGTTGGACCAAATGGGTCTCATACAAATTTTACAATGAACAAGTAACAACACGATTAACGTTAGGCAGGCCCATCGCTATTTGTTCGTTGGTTTACTATTGCTAATCTGATAACTTTTCAGGGCTAGCTAAACATATCAAGTGGATTTCATTAATATTTCTCTATCAGTAAACCTCATTTAAAAAATGCTTTAACATTGCATAACATTTCGAGTCTCAACAGTAACTTTAGGTGTAGTTAAATAGACAAACCGCCCACTCCTGTGAAATTTTACCTCAGTTGTTTCAGATAATTAGCTTAAGTAAAAAGTTATTAGCATAGCTAAAACTGCTTCTACTTGATTGTTTTTTTAACATGTTCAGGCAATCAACTGAAAAACCCCAGAAGTGTAAATAATTGTTCAGAGCAAAGCAAACTGATTTTATTTAAAAAATAAATTAATTAAATGCCATGTTTGGTAATTGTTTAACTTGACTTACTTGATGTATTTTGTCTCTCTAATGTATTACATTAGCTGTATATTGCAAAATTTAAGTTTTGCTTACCTGATCATTAGCCTAGTTCAGTAAATACATCTATAACTTGTTTGATGAATCACTAGAAGTGAAGAAGACGAAAGTTTTGGTAAAACAATGCCATTCTTTTATTAAAGTTCATAACAGCGTTGAAATGTATCAAATATATCTAGTCCATACAGGAAAATATATATGTAAAGTTATCTCTTATTATACTGTATATCACTGAATTATTCTTTGAGGCTGTAACCTCTGGCAGTAGAGTAGACCACTGTTGTGTATGAGCCTTTTTCAGTCTCATGTCTGCTTCTTCCAGAGAAATGTACAGCTGCGTAGCTTATGTCCTCTGAAACACCCTAAAACCAACGTTAATTATACATGAGAACCAAAGCACTCTACACATAAAACATAAGGAAGCAATATGTATTATAAATGTACCTCATTAGCAGGAGTAGATGAATGTGTTGTTTGTAATGGCTGGCTTTCTATAAAAAACAAACAAACACTTTTTTAGTTGCACTAATCACACTTTTATTAATTTCTGTTATTTAAATGCATTTTTGTTATATGTAAAATGATACATACGTAACTTGCTGAGTAGTTTAAAATACATTTACTTCATATTTCAATGATAAAATTAACAGTATGTAAAGTATACATGAACAGTTATAGAGCTTAGGTCAAATGCAATATAAATCAGTGTTAATAATGCTCAATTTATCAACATTATCATACATTATGGATGGTCATCAGGAAGTTGCTTACCTGAAAACATCTGTTGTTGTTTTTGTGCTCTCTTACGTAGAAGAATACCGATGATCACCAAGCACAATATATTTGTTGATACCAAAACAGGAACCTTTACATCAGTCCAGAAGAATTTAGAACTTGCTTCTAAGATAATAAAAAAAAGGTGTAAATATTCAAACTGCAATTAAAATCTTTGAATCGATCATTCTCTCACCTCTAATATTAATCCTGCTTCCATTGCCAAACAGTATCTCTCCACACGTGGCCACAGCGCAGTAGTAAACCCCAGTATCAGCTAAACTGAGGTTCCTCTTGGGCAGATTGTAGATACAGGACTGCACATAAGAGTCTTTCTCAGAGCTCTTCTCACATTGATCAGTCGTGTTTCCATCCTTGTAAATGAGTCCTGGATGTGCATCTCCAGATTCATGTCTAAACCAGTAGATGCTATGATTTTCTTCACATCTCTCAGTGAGAACTGAACAGTGAAGATTCACAGAGTCTCCTGGATTCAACTCAAGCTCATGTTCAGTACCCAAGTCCAGTCCAGACAAAAACTGCTTAATATGATGTTGTTTTGCACTTCTATCTGAAATGAGAAAACTTTGGGGATTACATGCATCCATACATGCATAAGGTCTCTTCATCACACATTCTTTTGATACGCGTAACTACACTAAAAAAAAAGATGTTTGCTGTTTGTTCAAACTACTTATTTAAAATGAGCTGAACCAACACAAATCTTGAGTTTTTTGGGGGGACAACACAGATTTATATTCAATCCACTTAAATTTGTAAAAACTAATAGGTCAACTTAATTCCTTCATGTTGTCCTAACACAAATCAATTTTGTGGAACCCAGCATTTTTTACAGTGTAGCATTCTATGCTCTAATGAGAGTTACAGTAGTTGACTTACAGTATAGTTACTTATAGCCACTTACGTAACCATTTTTATATTAGCACTGGCAAAATTACTGTATTTTGGTGGATTTACTTACCTTTATAGTTTAAAAAGAGCCCGTTACTAAACGTAATAAGATCGTAGTCACGAGCACCACAGTAATAGATTCCAGTATCCGATGGCTTTGCTTCTTTTAAAATTAAAACAAAACTATTGTTTTTCCTTAGAATTGATATTCTGTGGTTGTTCTTGAATTCTCCATAAAACACTGGTGTTGAAGCTTCAGCGTAAAGACTGACAATGCATGTCGGAGCTTCTCCAAGAGTTTGCTTAAACCAGGAGAAGTAGTTTTCATGCTTTAGAGAAATGAAACACTCTAAAGTCACAGTTTGACCAGCAGTGAAGCTTTCCAGGACTTTCTTTTGAACTACAGCACCAGAAAAGCCTGAGAAGAGAAAAGCACAAGTAAACTCAGAATAACATATTCCTAAATATAAGATCAAACATTACAGAATAAATCTCTCTTTCAGAGCAAACACACCTGTCCTGAAGGGTAGAAAAAACATGAGGAGAAATGCTATCATAGTTGAGGTGCTCTGTGCATTCGGCCACATCTTAGGGAGTGCTTTTGTAAGATGTGTGGGTTTAGGGGGAGTCAGATTTTCTCTTTTTGATTTAGATGGTGTCTGATTGGCTGTTGTGATTTTTCCATTCAGGCCTTCTGACCTGAGATGTACAACGTGTGCTGTGGTTTAGTTCTTCTGTTTGTGATTGGAGCTTCTGTGAGTCTGAGTCTGGTGTACCGTAATAATCAACAGGTAATATTGTATTATTGTTAAGTCTCATGTTTGGTAATGTTTGGCCTATTTAAATAAATAACTAAATAAATAAATTTAAAACTATGAGCTTACTGTGTAGCAAAGAAATAATGTTTTTTGATCAACCCAACTGATAACCAGTCATTGCTTTAATTTTATCATACTCACAAAATTATGTATACTGTATATATAATATACATATACAGGGAATATTTGAATGTTGTCACACTTAGTATGTACAGCTTTAAAAACTATGTACAGTAGTATTAGAGTAAATTCAGCCTGCCATAAATGTTGAACACACATTGCATGATTTTAATGCATAATCTACTATTTAATCCCCAGACCATGTCCCAAATATGACCACTAACAATGTTATCTGTCATGTAAAACATCAGCTAATGAACCGGTGCCCCCTAATTGTAGTCATTGGTAAAACACATTCTCAAAACACATCCCTTTGGTCTCAGTCTATTTCTCAATCTCAAAACAAAATGTCACTCAATTGTATTTACTTTTTTATGAAATGTATTTTGTACATAAATGTATTTTAAAAATGTATTTCAGTTTGCATTCCTTAAGCAGTACAATATTAGGCCATATGATTTTCTGTCTAAAAACAGCACTGAGTGCTAAAGGGTATTTACATTTGAAATTATAAATTGGGTTTTAGTAAGAATTTTGCTCTGATTAATATGGAATGAACTAGTGCATGTTGAGATCCAGAACGTCTAGTTAAATAATATATTAAAATATTTTGTATATGCTTTTACTATGTGAAGTTTCACAAACTAATTTCGAGAGGAGCACGTAATATGATTGAGCACGACTGGTTACTAATCCGTAATCAGTATTTATCCAATCAGATTGATTCAAGCTTACAATAAATGAACCGATTTCCTCTACCGATCTATCTTCATTTCGGAAGAATCCCCCCTTCCACCCCATCTCCTCCTTTTTCCTCCCTTTTCTAAGGGGAGCTCTCGAGACCTACCTGATCTCGAACCCCTTTATATGCTTATTTGACTGGGCGGGAGCCTTGAGCTCAATTATCTTC
>CAIGQV010000818.1:25042139-25070571 GCA_903798115.1 Danio jaintianensis | reverse complement strand
AAAGAAAATTATAATAACCTGTATGTATAACTTTGGTTTCATTTTTCAATGGTGTATCATTTTTCACTGTGCAATAAATAAAAATTGGGTCATTTAGCAAATTAATACAACTTCTATACACCACATCACAAAAAAAATCTCTTAAAATCATACAGATGAACGACTGCTGTACTTTGCAAAAACATACAGTACAAGTGTGCAAGCAGTTCCTGTATAGTTTTTCCTGATAAAGAAAGTTTACCTTTAATGTCTAGATGTACTCCATCACCAAACACAATCTTCCAAGAGTCCCAACCACAGAAGTAGAGGCCAGAATTAGTAATATTTGTGTTCAAAATACTTAAGGATGTGTTTTCACGATTCACAGACATCACAAAATGGTCTGGTCGAAAATTATTTAAATATGTTGGATTTATTTTAAAATCAAAGGGTAACATCATGTATACAATGCCAAGAGGAACAGCACCGTGTGTCTGCTTGAACCAGTGTATGTACTTTCCAACATCTGCAGTGTGTTTACACCAAATAGTAACATTTTCTCCTGATTGAGCTGATATATTGACTGTCTGAGATGATTTGACAACTGAAAGCAAACCTAAAACCCACAGAGGAATAAAACATGTTCATCATATTTATATTTAAAACTCTGATAATATATAGATTGTAAGAAAAAGCTGTATCAAAAAAAGCATATCTCACAGCTGTTTACTAATTAATCTTGAATTAATCATTCCTATATTGCGATTAAGGTATTTTTAGCGCAGTACCACTTACCCATCAACAGCGCTGAAATTAAAAAACACACCATTGATGTACTGTAAATCCAACAAGGAGATTAAGATGAGAAAGCCAGTCTGCTTTATTTATATCAGGGGGTGTGGCTTGTGCTGGTGCAAACCTATGACAAACCTGTCAATCAACAGGCCTGTGCACAGCTAGTATTGGCAATTCAAATTCTGATTCAAATTTGATGGTTTTGGTACCCATAATATCAGAATCATTTTATCAAATCATCAGTTTTCAGTTTAGCTTATTCAGTTTTTAAAATACATTGCTCTAAAGCTGCTTATCAAAGAAGTAAAATGCACATATGAAAATTTAACGTGACTTTAAACATCATTACAGTTTGCGAGTGAAGGAATACTTGGATTAAGTAGAAATCCAAAATGAGAAATAGTTTAATTGAGTAAGGTAAAGTAAATTGCAAACAATTTTAAAAATCTTTTTTATTATTATTAACTTTGTTAGGTACAGTATTGTGAATAAAATGGTATAGACAGTATAGAAAAATATTGGTCACCTTGATTACATTACATTTCTTGTAGTGTAAAGCCGTAATACTGTTCAATTGTCAAAAATGAGCCATAGGTATTGCACAAAAATTATGTTTAAGCTTATATTTTAAGTGGTATCAGTGTAAACGGAGTCCTCAGCATGTTTTCTTGCATTTTGGGGTTTCTTCTTTGAGAAATGCACAGCTGCGTATTCTACTGAATCATCTTCCTGCAAAGACGTACAAACATTTATTTCAAGATGCTAATCCAGATCATCTTTATGCTAATTCATTGAACCACCAAGCAACAACAAAAAATAATAATGCTCAAACATAATGATTAAGTATTAAATACAACTATATAAATATAAAAAATATATTTTTCCTAATGTACACAAAATGTTATAATAGTATTATTAATAATTATTTATAATATAAAATTGTTTATTATTATTATTATTATTGTTATTATTAATTTATAGCCCTTAAATACAATAATCTGCTCAACAGGATGAGGTATAACATTATTTAATTACTTACATTGCTTTCTCTTTTTTTTTTAAGATTAAAAGAACTAGAGTAATTTGGGGGAAATGGAATTTCAGTGTCTTACAAAGTGTACAAAGACAGAAACAAAACAAAGAGACAGACCTTTAGAATAATTTAGGTTTGTGGCATTTACCTTGTCATCATGGTGTTGTGTTTCACATTCAGCAACTGCAACAAAACAGAGAAAATGTTGCTTTTAATATAACGATAAAATTAAAATGTTTTCTAAAGCAAGTCATTTCAAACAGTCATTTCAAAAATCTGTTTAACCATGACTAAAATGTTCACCTTGTTTGTGTTTCCTTATAATCCCCCAAATTAGAGGAAAAACACATGTCAAAATTATTATGCCACCAAACAGAAAAGTCAGCTTGAAAAATATGTCTTCAGAACATGCATCATTAGTAGACACTGGTGATTTATTATGATCTGTAAGTAGCAAGCACAACGTCAATTAAGTAACGCCACAAAGAACATCATATACAGCCACTAAAAAAAGTAAGAGACCAATAGAAAATTCTCAGGATTAACTAGGTGTCAATTCTGAAAAAGTCAGATAATATTTCTACTAAATTTCAAATACAAAATATTGTCATTTAGAGAATTTTTTTAGGACAAGAATTTGTTATAATAAGATTTTTTCCATATGTTAAGATTGAAAATGAGGGTTATTTTGCCAATTAACATCGCAATTGTTCATTCATTCATTTTCTTTTCGGCTTAGTCCCTTTATTAATCTGGGGTCACCACAGCGGAATGAACCGCCAACTTATCCAGCATATGTTTTACTCAGTGGATGCCCTTCCAGCCGCAACCCATTACTGGGAAACACCCATACACTCCCATTCACACACATACACTACGACCAATTTAGCTTACCAAATTCACCTATAGTGCATGTGTTTGGACTGTGGGGGAAACCGGAGCACCCGGAGGAAACCCACGCGAACATGGGGAGAACATGCAAACTCCACACAGAAATGCCAACTGACCTAGCCGAGGCTTGAACCAGCAACCTTCTTGCTGTGAGGTGACAGCGCTACCCACTGTGCCACCGTGTCGCCCCTGCATTGCAATTGCAATTGTGTGGTCTTAATTTTCCTATGTCCAAGTAAAGCTACCCAATCGAGCCGACAACCAATCACCAATAATCCATCTCAAAACTTTTTTTATATTTGAGTTTTTTATTTATATTAGAGATACAATTCCCAACAGCTGTTAGACATTTTTACTGCACGTTCTCCAAATCAAATTCCCTAATCAGGGAAAAAACAAAACAAAGCAACACATCCCTTTACATGATCTTCTATTAATACAAAAAAAATTACAGTAACCAGCCATTAGAAAAAATCCTTAGTGTTTAGCCCTATATAAGTCTAAAATTTAATTCATAATGGTCTTAAACGGGTTTTAAAAAGTCTTTTTACTTTTACTTGAAGAAACCTGCATAAACCCTGCAGAAACATGTCCAAAACATTTTTTTTTATCTCTAAATGTCAATATTTCTATTTAAAACTTGGAAGAAATGTTATCAAACTTTTACAAAATAAAACAAACATTTAAATTTTATTCCAGCTCATACCTAGGAAATCCAGAGAAATACTAAGAAATTTATGCTTGTATGTTAAAAAAAAAAAAAAAAGGCAACAAACCTACCGTTTTGTGAGGTTCTTGTGTCATTTTCCCCTGATTTGGAATTATTTTCTAAATATTAAAAACACATTGACATTTACTCTGCTGTTGTGACATTTTCCATCTGATATGTTTCCAAAATGTGCCATTGATGACAAAGATGCATAAAGTTATGAACATTAAATTATCATAACAATATACTAAAGACTACACAGTACCTTTTACTTCAAGTCTGGTTCCATCAGTAAATTTGATTTGAATTCCAGTAGTTCCACAGAAGTAGAAGCCAGAATCAGAAATGCTCACATTCTTAATTGTTAGTGTAGTACTTCGGTTAAATGAATCCGCAACCAGGCGTTCTCTTGTAAAATCATTGAAATATGTTTGGTTTGCCTTCCGAGGATTGTCTGTGTATGACATACGCACAATAGTAACGGGCACATCACCGTCTGTTTGTTTGAACCAGTACAGGTGTCCAGGAATGTAGATATTGTGGGAACACCAGAAAGAGACGAGTTGTCCTGGATGAGCCTTTTCACTTGTTGTTGCAAATATAACTTGAAAACCTGAAAGCCAATAGTATAACCAAAGCACAAAACCATATCATTATATTTAATATGTCTCCCTATTTTAATAAATATTATCTTAAATTGCAATATTATAAATAATAATTCTTACCTGTCTCAAAGAGCAATAAAGCTGCAGTTGAAATGCGTAACATCTCTGTGCTGATTCAGAGCAGAGTTAAAAGAGGAAATTAAGTGGCTGATATCAAATATATAAGGAGGGGGAGTGGCTTTTCACAGGAAAACTACAGTAGACTGGCCAATGAAATGGTCAGACACATCTAATAGTTGTGATACAATAAATTTGTAATTCTACACTTCTGATTTGATGGATTAGCATATGGAAACAACTGTGTGTCTTGCCGTATGTTTTAAAGCACCTAATAATTTAATTTGAACATCTACGCATGCATTTTTGTCAATAAATACCTCTGTACATTGTTGTGATGTTATTTGTCTTTGTGTGCTTATACTGTACATATAGATTTTTAAAAAATAGTCAAGTGCTATAGAGAGATGTTTTAAATGTGATTTAGTAGGCTGTTGTTGCAAAATTGTTATTTAAAAAAAATATTTAGTCATGTTTATTTATCTGCAGTATGTGCTTGGATATGTTTTATTATTTGTATTTTATTTTATCTATGTAGTAAAATTAGAAAAGTCCCTTTATTTTACTACTGTAACCTAGTGAATCACCCCTAGGCCAGGTTGCAAGTCACTACATACAGTATGCTGCTGCACTCATTCAACAATATGCATGGGTCCTAACCCCAAATGTATACATTAGACTTCTTATAAGGCTTGCAAGTCCAATCCAAAATGTACTGTTTTCATCAAGCATCTGTGGCATGGTATTTTCAACAACTGTAATAAATAATGCTTATGTATTTTACAGTTGAAATGGAGTATACTGTATCACCGTTGCTCACTGTAGCCCTCTAGTGGTGCTTAAAGTCTTTGTCGGCATGTCTTTTAATCCACAAAAACACTGTGCTGGTGAGTGGGCCTTCATTTCACACAATGAGCTGAGATTGATGACCATCTTGAAATCACAAATGCTAATATGTGATTCCTAAAAAACATTAACAATGCTTTGCACTACAAATTAAAAAAATAAATAATTTTTTGACAATTATTTTACTGATAATATCACCTCTAACTTTCACCTCTTACACAGAAATTAATAAGTTATTTAACTGGTAGTTAGAGGAATTGGTTTATTCACAAGAAGTTAAGAAAAACATTGGCTGCAAAAAAAAGAAGAAGTGTATATTCTGGTGTCAAAATGTGTCATCAGTTGTTTCATTTTCATTTCTGGAAATGGAATTGCTGGTGAATCATTACCTGTTTAGAATCATTTCCCTTTTTTTCGCCATCATATTTGCATAATGCCAGAAATAATACCTGTTAATCACTGAGGCTGTGATATGGATTTCTTAGATCTTATACTTAAGTATCTTATATTTATGCTATTTAGAACTACTGGGGCAGTCTTTTATGTTTTGTAATTTAATAACTTTATTCAAATAAAACCTGTGTAACTATAGTACCTTGACTTTTTTTTTAAATGTATATATTTCATTGTAACATTGTTATTTATTAAAATTACAAAAGAGCTCCTTGAATGGCCATAACGGTCAAATTGGCTGCATGCATTTTAGCATCTGCTACTTTTTCCCCATGGTTAGTGTGATTTAGGACAGGGATTCCCAAACTTTTCAGCCTGCGACCCCCAAAATAACAATGCCAGTGACTCGCGACCCACAATATGCTCTGAGGTGGTTATATACAAACCTTGCATGCAAGTTGCAATGGCACACACACCAATAGGGCCAAGTCTATTCAGCGTTTAATTTTGTATAACGCCACTCAGAGATCATCCTCCATGTTCAGTTGTGGCTTGTATTTATTTTTAATGTACGTGAGTGTTGTAAAAGTTTAACTTGGTGCCATGAAGTCAATCTGCTGCATCTGACGCTGTTGCTGTGTTTTTATTATAACGTATATTATAACTAATAGTTTAATGTACACCAAATTTGCTGGGCACATCCTCCAAGCAGCACCTGAAAGTGTTGTCAAAATCACCTACCATGTAGAAGTGCATTGACGTCAACCATTAGGACGACCAAAACAAAAATGGCGAGACACTACTTACTCCAATATGAAGGCTCATAACTTATGTCCAGTAATGGCAAATAACCATGGAAGGTGGCGCTTAGTGATTTACAAAGCACGACCTTAATCGGCCCGCATACCGATTTTAGCATACTATATAGTATGGAAGTATGCGATTTCGGATGCTGCTTGTTTATTCTGTTACTTTCAGAAACAAAGGCTGACTGCAACCTGAACACTGTAAATTGTTTTTTGGCATATGTCTGTTGTGGTTGTAGCGTGTGGTTTGCATTCTGTTGCATGCCTAATTACTGCATTGATATACAAGATGCACTGCTAAATGTTTGCACTGAAAACCCCCTCAATTGCACTGAAAACCCACAGAAATCAGTTTGAAGAAAAGAAAACAGCCTTTAATTTAAATTATACTGCATGAAAACAAGCAGATAAATAAATTTAAGCATATACTATATACACACACTGATGCACATACTGTATGTTGAATATAGCACCACATTTGCAGGTAATTTCACTTATTTTTTTATCTTTAAGTGCCACCAACAACATAAGGTCTTGCACAAAATAGCAGGTCATAAATACACAATGTACTGTAAGCAATTTCTTTTGTCATCTGACACCAAATTATTTTTACAATTTAATTATTTTTATTTTATTTGTGATCAGATAATCTGTCTGTAATATTTCTTGCATTCTTTGGGCAAAGGGTATGTTGTGTGTGGTTATGAAAATGCGTGTCAAATGTGTGGTGTGATGGTGTTTGTGTGGTTTAGATGTAAGAGCTGAGCTGGAATCAGTTTGGTGGTTAGAAAACAGTAACTTACTGTATGTGCTGACAGATTCACACACTGGCACTCAGTGTGTGCAAAACGTTTAACAAAACGTTTTTTGTGTATTTTTCGTAAAGATCGTCTGCCCACATCATTTATTTAGATTTCAAATTTAGTTAATCACCATTTATTAATAATTCATTTGTTTATTTGTTTTTCCACTATTTTAAGTAATGTGATTATCACAATACTACTGCTTCTACAAAATATAATTAACTGTTGTGAAGTTCGTGCAAGGCAAGTTTATTTAAATAGCACATTTTATACACAATGGTAATTCAAAGTGCTTTACATAAACAAGAATAAAAGAAACAAGAAAATAAAAATTATTAAAAGAATTAAAAATGATTAAAACAGCAAGCTTAAAATAACTTACTTAGCTATTTTTTATGCTTATTTACAGCTTTGTAATCTGGTCCACTGAAGCTTCCCTCTGCATGTCTCATTTTACTCTGAAGAGCTTCTTTTCAGGGTCTATGGTGTACCGGAAATTATGTCATGCTTCTTGAGTAAGTGCACAGTTACATCTTCATAATAGAACATAAAAACAAATCTACATTAAAGTTATTGTACATTTGATATTCACAACTTTTATTTAACTAAAATACTAAACTTATGAGAGCTCAAATATATTTTACAATCCTAAATTCATAGCTAAACATGACATTATTTGACTGTGTGTCATCTAGTAGCAGAATACACCACATCTGTATCTTCACTATGTCTGGCTGCTCTTCTGGTTTTCTGTTTTGAGAATTGTAGAGCTGCATACACTGATGAATGAGCCTCCTGAAACAGATTTAATGACAGACGCATTACAGCTGGGGTTTTTTCTGTCCTCAGAAGGCTTTGGAGTGATTTTTATTTTATGGATTTTCATTTATTTTTTAATTTTAACAGATTAGATTAGATTCAACTTTACTGTCATTACTCATGTACAAATACAAGGCAACAAAATGCAGTTTAGGTCTAACCAGGAATGCAATAGCAGCAAGTGCAGAATATAGGTGTAAGTTAAAAGTGCAATTATAGAAAACTATGGGTAATATTTACAGATGGATGTACTGTGACCATACAAGTCTTATTAACTAGAATCAGATATTTACAAATAGATGAACATACTGTACAGGTTGCTATTAATTATGGCTGCACAATATATCATTTCAGCATCGATATCGCAATGCGTGTGTCTGCAATAGTCGCATCAGGATTTGCAATGTTGAGTTGGTTTTATAGTTGATCATCACAACAGTTGAGAATACCTGAGATTTGTGAAGTCATAGCAAAGTATAACCGATAGCAGAATGAAACGTTATCATTTGCATGTGTTTTAAAGGCATTTCAAGAGAGTTTAAAGCATTCATTAACTTTAATGAAGAATAATTTTATGGTATTAATACAATGAAGACTATACAGAGTTATTTTACATTTCATTATTCAATTTCTGTACCTGAATACTTTTTGACTCTACAGAAAACTCATAAAGCACTGTTTATTTGACTTTTTTCGTTGCTCTATTGTAATTATTCTAATCATTCAATTATAATCAATTATTATAATCATTCACACCCTTACAAAACCACCCCAAACAATCTAAATGAATCCATCTAGTGAAATTGTGTTCATATCACAATAATATATTACATAAAAACAAAATATCACAATGTCAGATTTTTCCAATATCGTGCAGCCCTACTATTAATAATCGAAGTGAAATTACAAATAGATATGTAGATATGTATATCATACATTTACTAATATGTCAAAAAAAAAAAAAAAAAAAAAGATTATTATTAATTTACCTCATGATGTGTTATGTGCATCTGTGGCAACACAGAGAAATGACATTTAGCTTCTGAAGGTATTTTTCATTATAGTTAGTGTTAAACACACTTATACAGTTTCTTAAATTGTGCCGTTTACCTTTTTAAAATGTTCTTGTGATCTTAATAATGCCAAGTGTGAGGGAAATGATGATGAGGACAACAATAATACCACCAAAAATAAAGGTCAGGTTATAGAAGATGTTTCCAGGACAGTCCTCTTTTAAAATGTCACTCTTGAGATCTGTTAAAAATACCTCACATTTTACATCTACATAAAAGCATTTTTCTATATAAAATCTTAAACATTGAGTATTAAAGAAAAGAAAATTATAATAACCTGTATGTATAACTTTGGTTTCATTTTTCAATGGTGCATGTGCAATAAATAAAAATTCAAAGAGTCATTTAACAAAACTTCTTCTGTACACATCACTAATAAATTGCTCTAAAAATCATACAGATGAACGACTTTGCAAAACCTTCAGTACATAATCTATGCAAGCAGTTCCTTTATAGTATTTCTGATAATGAAATATTACCTTCAACGTCTAGATGTACTCCATCACCAAACATCATTTTCCAAGAGCCCCAACCACAGAGGCCAGAATCAGTAATATCCATGTTCAAAATACTTAAGGATGTGTTTTCGCGATTCAGAGACATCACAAAATGGTCTGGTTGAAAATTATTTAAATATATTGCATTTACTTTAAGATTAAAGGTTAACATCATGTATACAATGCCAAGAGGAACAGCACCGTGTGTCTGCTTGAACCAGTGTATGTTGTCTCCAACACCTGCAGTGTGTTTACACCAAATAGTAACATTTTCTACTGGTTGAGCTGTTATATTGCCTCTCTGAGAGGATTTGACAGATGAAAGCAAACCTAAAACCCACAGAGAAATAAAATGTGTTTATTATATTTATGTTTAAAACTGATGTCATATAGATTGTAAGAAAAACTGTCACAAAAAAAAACATCTGTTTACTAATTAGTCTTGAACTAATCATTCCTATATTGTGATTAGGGTAACAATTACCCATCAACAGTGCTGAAATTAATAAACACACCATTGCTGTACTGTAGATCCAACAAGGAGATTAAGATGAGGAAACCAGTCTGCTTTATTTATATCAGGGGGTGTGGCTTATAATAATGCAACCTAAGACAAACCTGCCAATTAACAGGCCTGTTCACTGCTAGTAGGGCTGGGCGATTTGGCCTAAAATCTAAATTTCGATTAATTGCACATTTTAATTCAATTACGATTAATGAACGATTATTTTATTTTTTTACCCTCATAGTTCACTGATAAGTTTTGTACTGTAAATATATGCTCACATATATATTTACATATATGCTGTAAATATATGCTGTCACCACTGGCTTGCTCGGATCAGGACTTGTGGAGCTGTGCTTCGGTGGATTTGCTCTACAGTGTTTGAACTTTCAGCAGTGAAATTTAAACCACACTGAACTAAACTAAACTGAACTTCAACTCTGAAATCTGGACTTTACTAGAACTATGTTAAGCTGCTTTGACACAATCTACATTGTGAAAAGCGCTATATAAATAAACTTGACTTGACATATTACAAGTGAGAGATTCTATCTATGATTATTTATTGAACATCAACCTTGAACAACTGAAATTAAAACACACCTTGCCTAAAATGAACAGTCCCTTTTTCTTATAAAAAAGTGAAAATATATAGCTTGCACTTTTGGAAACCAAATTAATTATTTTCAATGTTTTTTATATTAAAAGTAGAAAATAAGCAGTATCTCATCTAAATAAAATAACTCTTGTATATCCTGTAAATGATATTTTAAACAGTGCATTTCTTGCATCTTCTGTAAACAAATATTTTCATGTAAATCATAATTTTATTGTAGTAGTAAATATGCCATCTCAAGGCATCTCTAGCGCAGCTTCCAATCATCGTCTATGTAGTGCAAACATGCGACGTGTAGTAAAAAAATTTTGAGAGGTGCGTGGGTATGCGACCGCACGAAGGCTGCACCGGACCATACCCGTGCATTTGACGCAGAAGTATAACTCAGCCTGATTTATACTTCTGCGTCAAGCGAACGTGTATGCTCCGGTGCAGCCTGCACGTGGTTGCATAGCCCTCGCCATGGCCGATTGTTGCTCTGTGATTGGTCGGCTTGGTAGCGCTGACGAGTGTGGGCGGGACCATGAGCCGCGCGAACCCGTTGGAGCGAGTGTTTACAAGTGTGGAGGCCCGTGAAGGAGCTCCAGATGGAAAGTTTTGTTTTGTGTTTTTCTTATGATTAAAATTGTTGCACGTCCGCCGGTTTCCGCCTCAAAATGAGCGAGTTTGAGCTACTTCTACATTAAGGTAGGGTTCAGAAAAAACAAAACACCCGCGAAGAAACTCGACACAGAGGAACATAAAAACCTCACTGCCAGCTAGCGTTTCGGAAGTGTTATTGTGTTATTGCAACATGGATTATAAGTGTTATTGCAACACAAACAGCACGCGTATGCTTCGCCGACGCGCACCTCTCAAAAAATGTAACTACACATCGCAACGATGTGTAGTGCAAGCTCTGTGATTGGTCGGCTTGGTAGCGCTGATGAGTGTGGGCGGGACCGAGAGCTGCGCGAACACGTTGGAGCGAGTGTTTACAAGTCCGTGAAGGAGCTCCAGATGGAAAGTTTTGTTTTGTGTTTTAAGCAGGCATGGAGGTAGTGTTTTGTATATCTATGTAGTAAAAAATCATTTTATTACTTGTTAATAAATGAATTTATTAAATAAAAAATAACATTTCAATCTTTATTTATTTATTTTTTCATATGTAAAAATATTTGTGTATTGATGTACGTCCTGTGTGTATTAAGCATTTGTGTTATGATCACCAGCGGTGTTGCTCTTGCAGGCTGCTGGACAACACTCACATTCAACTACACTACAAATCCCATCATGCACTTCACTCACACACCTGGCCTAGATCCCCCATAATTGCAAACAAACACAGCTGAAGCTGTTCAGGACTAATTACACAGGTTATTTATACACCTCTCAAACACACACACACGTTGCTGAGTCTTGTTTTACTGTTTGTGACATTATGACACGTTTTCCTTGCCTTGCCGTGTTAGACCCTTGCCTTGTTTTATTGTTTATTTCTGTCTGCTGCATGCCTTTTGACCATCCGCCTGTTTACTGACCACGACTTTGGATTTCCTGTATACATCTGTTTGCCACTGTGTTGACCGTTGCTTGCCTGACCATTCTCTGTTAAATAAAACCTGCATTTGGATCTGCACTCTTTTGTCAGCGTCCCCTCACATTACAGATTGAACCTGCATAGGCGCATAACTAACGTACTCTCCGCTGGACTTTAGACCAGCTTTCACTTGGTCAATGACGCAGTCTATTTCAGTTCCTCAAAATAGCAACACGCCAATAATGCGCATTAACACACCTCCTTTATAGACCGGCACACCCGTGAGTCGACAAAGTGGCGCAAATGGATTTGCTATTCAAACAACGTGGCTCCAAACGTGAAAATTAGGGTTGTGCTGGTCTGAAAATAGCAACAAATCGCGCCAAACACATCTTGCGCCTTATTGCGCCGGATGTATGATAGGGCTGTTCAATTGTTCAATCTATGACTGTTCAATTGTCAAAAATGAGCCATAGGTATAGCCAGTAGGCAAGAAAAGTAAAACCAAACCACAGCACAAAACAACATCACTGTATTTAATATGTCTACCCATTGTAATAACTCCTTATTTTAAATTGCATTATTAAAGATAATAATTCTTACCTGTATTAAAGAGCAATAAAGCTGCAGTTGAAATGCATAACATCTCTGTGCTGATTCAGAGCAGAGTTAAAGAGGAAATTAAGTGGGTGATATCAAATATATAAGGGGGAGTGAGTAAGTCCCAGAGTAAAATGAGAAAATATGATACACCGGTGTTTTGGAATATGGAAAAACTGTCTTTACGCTGTTTTCATCTGTTTTTATATTATTTGTTCTTATTTTATTTATACTTCTCTTTTATTCCTGTTTATGTAAAGCACTTTGAATTGCCACTGTGTATGAAATGTGGTATATAAATAAATTTGCCTTGCCTTGCCATCTGCTACTTTTTCCCATGGTTAGTGTGATTTAGGACAGCACTGTTGATCCTAGATCAGCATTAAAATCAGCCAATCAGATTTAATCTGGTAGAAGGGATAAATTTACAGTTTAAGCTACGGTTTGACTTACAGTTAGGGATATGTGCTTCTACATTATTGTTATTGTTGCAGTCCTGGTTTCTGTGTCTGTGCATTTGTTTCTGTTATGGTCTAGCATGGAGTGCAGGAAATAAAAGAGGTGGTGGATCCAAATGTAGCATAACCGGAATTTATTTAAATAGTCCAGAAACATAAATTAAAATAAACATATGCAAGGCAAAAGCAACGCATGCTCAGACATCACAGGGATGACTAAAAACTACAGACGACAAGAGTATATATACTGATGCAGACAATATGAACAAATTAAGAAACAAGGGGGCTGGAAGCAATAAGCAACCAAGGCAAATTAAGGAAACACAAGAAAGGTAACATGATGGGAAGTGGCTAGAAAGCATGAGGGCAACACAGAAGTAAACAGAACAAAACAAATGCACAGACACAGAAACCAGAACTGTATCAGTTATGCCACTATTTATCTGCTATGATTTTGGGAATAATTTACAATTAGGGTTAGGTTTAGGAGTAGGGATTAGATATGGATTTGAACATGAAGGATGTTCCAGGATCAACATACTGTAGATGTTAATCCAGGATCGCATTCTACTTGCAAAATCACAGCCACCTTTTTCAGTTTACTTTGAATATGGATGCTTCATTTGCCTAGCAACTTTCTGCTAAAAAAAATAATAACTTTCTGAAAGCAAAACCATAACTTTACTTCAGACACGTCTTTCAAAACAAAACTGTCATTTCTGTAAAAAAACAACAACAACTTTGCTTTTTTGCTTGCCGAACAAAGTGGATGTATTACCAAAAAAAATCATATTTTTATGGTAAAGACTTAATAAAATATGATGACAGACATTAAAAACATGATTATAAAATCTCAATAGAATCTTTGAATGTAAAATAATGACAAAAATTCAATGTGTCTTATGTGAATGGTCAGAATGACTGCTATGGTCATTCTAGTAATTATAGAAGTGTTATAGTTCCAGTGTTAAGTTGAGAATATTTACGAGCATACAGAATGTATGAACTCAGCAAAACTCAGCATTTTCAGAATACAATATGCCTCTGATTGCCCATTGTGTTCATAAGAATAACAGGAACTTTTTTGTGATTTTTTTTTTTTTTTTTGTGTGCATGTTCTCTCTGTGTTGGTGTGGGTTTCCTCCTGGTGCTCCGGTTTCCCCCACAGTCCAAAGACATGCGCTATAGGTAAATTGAGTAAACTAAATTGGCTGTAGTATATGTATATGCATGAGTGTGTATGGATGTTTCCCAGTATGTTCCCCAGACCATAACAAAATCACACTGACATGCACGGCTTAGTCCCTTTATTAATCTGGGGTCGCCACAACGGAATGAACCGCCAACTTATCCAGCATATGTTTTACGCAGCGGATGCCCTTCCAGCTGCAACCCATCACTGGGAAACATTCACACACACTCATTCACACACATACACTACGGACAATTTTAGCTTACCCAATTCACCTATACCGCATGTCTTTGGACTTGTGGGGGAAACCGGAGCACCCGGAGGAAACCCACGCGAACACGGGGAGAACATGCAAACTCCACACAGAAATGCCAACTGACCCAGCCGAGGCTCGAACCAGCGACCTTCTTGCTGTGAGGCGAACGTGCTACCCACTGCGCCACCGCGTCGCCCCAAAAATGAGACATGCAGAAAAGAAAACAACGAAAAAGCAATACAAATACTATAGTAAACCGGTTTTTATCCTAGACACACTTGTGGTCTTGTATATACGTGTGTGTCAGTGAAGCCACAACGTTTTGAGCAGTGCATGTCAATGTGATTTTTGTTGTGGTCATCATAGTTCAATTTAACCCTTGACTGAAGAAGTGTGATTGATATCAGCTCCACCAATGAGAAGCTTGACACATTTACGCTGTTGAACTTATGAACATAACATGATCATTTCCCTTCACCAGTCTGCATGTGGTCAAGAAATGTAGTGTGTGCATGTGGTGGTTTTCTTAGAACTTAATAAGGTCAAGTTACCACATGGCCAGCAGAAAGTAATGCAGCACTTTATGTCGCCTACACTAAAAGCAAAACATCCCACTAGCTGCTCACGTCCTTCATTGCATGTCAGCAGGTGTTTATTTCACCGTTATTCAGTTGTTTATGAAAATCCCATCCAGACATGATCAGCTTTGGATTTTTGCTTTTCTGTCTAATCGGTGAGTTGAAATGCCTTCTATGTCAGACCTAAGTAGGGCTGCACGATATTGGAGTACTCTGATATTACAGATTTTTTTTTTTCTGTGATAAATGTTGTGATATGAATACAGTTTCACATGATGGTTTGAATAACTCTATTTGACAGTTTTCTGGGGTGTCTAACAGTATTCAAGTACAGAAATTGAATGATCACAATGCAAAAAAGTGTTTTTCTTTGCTTTGTTTTGTTTCTAGTCGAAGTATCTCAAATTGTTAGATCAAGTAAAAATATTTTGTTTTCACCTTCATAAGAAATAAGTAAACATTAAGAGTTTTTCCTTAAAATGAGTAAAATTATCTGCCAATGCGGTAAGTAAAATAATCTTGTTTTCGCTTTGAAATATGCATATATTTAGACTAGAAACATGCCAAAAATTCTAAGTAAGATTTTTTTTCCCCCGTATAAATAATTAAATACAGTTAATCTTTGTTACACCTCCAAACATCATAATGTTTTGTGCCCAAAAGTTTTAAACTCTCTTGAAATGCTGTCACAGGCCTTGCAAATGATAAACTTTCACTCTATTATGGTTAAACTTAGCAGTGACTCTACAAACCAGATGTGTTCTGTAGCTCCTGGTCAACTATAATTCAGACTCAACATTGCAGATCTTGCGATGTGACTATTGCAGATGCACACATTGCGATATCGATGCTGAAACAATATATTGTGCAGCCCTAGACCTAAGCCATAATTACATTATTTAAGCTAATCAACTTTCAATCATTCTAGGCATTTCTTCAACACACCCGATTGCACCACCTGTGTTTGCTAAACTGGGAGAAAGTGTTAATATGTCATGCTTTTACCAAAGCCAGATGGCCAGGCACTTCTCATGGTACAAGCACGAACCTGGACAGAATCCTATGCTCATCTCCACCATTTACAAGTATGATCAAACACCACAGTTTTTCAATAACTTCAGTAATGATTTGCGCTTCTCTGTGCGGAATGAAAACGGCATGCATCATTTGATGATTAGAAACATACAGTTCTCAGACTCTGCAACGTACTACTGTGGAGGCGCTTATTCCAATGTAATGGAAGTTGTCAAAGGGACAAGGCTGATAGTTAAAGGTAATTATCATTTTGAGTTCATTTGTATTTTTCTAGGGTTCCTTTTAGTATTGAGTTATAGAAGTTATTATCTAAATGGCAGGTTGTAAAAACGAGGTGCAATGTAAAAGCAGATTACTAGAGCATTTTTAAGAGAACACAGTCAAAACTTCATAATCCCACTTTAAATTCAATGTTATTTTGCATTTCTTTATTATTATTTGTGAAGTGAAGTACTGGATTATTTATCTTTTTTTACAAGAAAATAGTCAATAGTAAAAAAATCAACATTCCAAATTTCACTTTTAATTTAGTGTTGTTTTGCATTTCTTTATAATTATTTGTGATATTTACTAGTTTTTAATAAAAATTGTTTCTACATTTTTATTTATTTTTTGGGCTATTACTGTATATATAGTTAATAGCAGTTTAAAAAATTGCACTGTAAAAAGGTCATTAAAAGTAGATTACTAAGTAATCTAGAGTATTTATGAGAACATAGTTAAAACTTTAATACAATAAAAAATTTAATACAATCTTATTTTGCATTTTTATATTAATTTGTGATATTTACTAGTGATTTTTGAGTGAAATTTGTTTCTACTTTTTTATATTATATGTATTATTTTATATTATAACATTATTGAAGCTATTATATACAGTAAATGCCATTTAAAAAAAGTAGGTACACTGTAAAAAAGAGAAGTAAAAGCAGATTACTGGAGTGTTTTTTCAAGAACATAGTCACAATTTCAGAATCTCACTTTTAATTCAATATTATTGTGCATTTCTTAATAATTATGTGTAATATTTACTAATATTTTTGAGTAAAAATTGTTTCTATATTTTTATTTATTTTTGGTCAGTGTACAATGGGTAAAGTGGAATTATAGAAGCTGTTATATACAGTAAATGTTTTGTTTCTGTTTTCATATACAAAAAAAAGAGTAACAGCAGATTACTGGATTTTTTTTTTACAAGAAAATATTCAATAGTCAAAAATTCAACATTCAAAATTTCACTTTTAATTTAGTGTTTTGCATTTCTGTATAATTATTTGTGATATTTTTTAATGAAAATTCTTTCTACATATTTATTGGTCAGTGTACAATGTGTAACGCAATTATAGAAGCTATAAAAACAGCAAATGTTTTATTTAATTTTTATGTTTTTATATACACTGTAATACATTTAAAATAATAATTTAAATACACTGTTTACTGATTACGAGAGTGTTTTTTACAAGAAAATATTCAATAGTCAAAAATTCTACTTTAGAATTTTGTGTTATTGTGCATTTCTTAATGATTATTTATGATATAACTAGCAAATTGTTTGAGTGAAAATTGTTTCTACTTTTTTACTATTTTTGTCATTGTACAGTATGAACGCCATATATAGCCTATATAGTACATCAATTATTAACTTACTTAAAAAAACTAACATACATATTTCGATTCGGTTGAAATGCATTCCTCATGAATATGTCACATATTTTCATACAGGTTTGGAAAACCACACTGTAGTGGAACAGCATGATTTGATTCGATCCCATTCTGGAGATTCAGTGAGTCTTACATGCACCTTTTTAAACCAGAATTGTGTTGGAAACCACAGCTTGTATTGGCTCATAATTGAATCGCAAGACTCTCCTTCAAGAATCATCAGCGCTCATGGAACTCCTGTTGATCAGTGTGAATGGATCTCTGAAGCTGATTTTAAAGCACACAGATGCATCTACAGCTTCTCCAGGAAGGACTTCAGACTTTCCAACAGTGAAGCTTACAGCTGTACAGTCATTGCATGTGGAGAGAAACTGGACAGGAATGGGTCTAAACTGGACATTATAGGTACGTTCTTCAAGAATTAAATGAGGAAAAAGTAGCTTTTTTTTTTTCCTTTACAGTGTGCTAATACAATTTTGGCCATTTCAGGTGCTGATTCCACAGAAGAGATCATAATTTTGGTTCTTCTTTCCATTGCTAGAACATGCCTTCTTTTAATGGTTATTGCCACAGTGATTATTTGGTACTGTGTTCATTCAAAAAGAATTTCAAAAGATTATCCATCTAATATGGCTTTCCGAAACAGACCTGGTTTGATGATGAACTCAATTTCTAACCAGCAGTAGTAAATCAAAATATGAATCCCAATTTATTTAAGTGATGTGGGATATATCAGCTGTTAAAAACAAATTAAGGCATTATATGAACCTTCAGTAGTTTTTTATTGCAAGAATATTCTTGCTTTTAGCATTGTTGCCACAATTATAAAGAATAATGCATTCAAAAATAATTTTGAATAACGGCTGTTACTTCCATTTTAGTTGATTTTACTATGATGAATGTCAATGGTTACAGGTTTGCAACATCTTTGAAATACACTCACTGGCCACTTTATTAGGCACACCTTACTAGTACCGGGTTGGATCTCCTTTTGCCTTCAGAACTGCCTTAATCCTTCGTGGCATAGATTCAACAAGGTACTGGAAATATTCCTCTGAGATTTTGGTCCATATTGACATGATAGCATCACGCACTTGATGCAGATTTGTCGGCTGCGAATCTCCCATTCCACCACATCCCAAAGGTGCTCTATTGGATTGAGATCTGGTGACTGTGGAGGCCATTTGAGTACAGTGAGATGACTGAGATGATTCGCGCTTTATGACATGACGCGTTATCCTGCTGAAAGTAGCCATCAGAAGATGGGTACACTGTGGTCATAAAGGGATGGACATGGTCAGCAACAATACTCAGGTAGGCTGTGGCGTTGACACAATGCTCAATTGGTACTAATGGGCCCAAAGTGTGCCAAGAAAATATCATTACACCACCACCACCAGCCTGAACCGTTGATACTAGGCAGGATGGATCCATGCTTTCATGTTGTTGACGCCAAATGCTGACCCTACCATCTGAATGTGGCAGCAGAAATCGAGACTCATCAGACCAGGCAACGTTTTTCCCAATCTTCTATTGTCCAATTTTGGTGAGCCTGTGCAAATTGTATCCTCAGTTTCCTATTCTTAGCTGACAGGAGTGGCACCTGGTGTGGTCTTCTGCTTCTGTAGCCCATCCGCCTGCATACCTCAGTTGTAACTAGTGGTTATTTGAGTTACTGTTGCCTTTCTATCAGCTCGAACCAGTCTGGCCATTGTCCTCTGCCTCTGACTTCTGGCATCAACAAGACATTTGCGCCCACAGAACTGCCGCTCACTGGATATTTTCTCTTTTTTGGACCGTTCTCTGTAAAGTTAGAGATGGAGACCTAGAGATGGTTGTGTGTGAAAATCCCAGTAGATCAGCAGTTTCTAAAATACTCAGACCAGCCCGTCTGGCATCAACAACCATTCCACGTTCAAAGTCACTTAAATTACCTTTCTACCCCATTCTGATGCTCGGTTTGAACTGCAGCAGATCGTCTTGACCATGTCTACATGCCTAAATGCATTGAGTCTGATTGGCTGTGTGGCATGTGAAATTTGAGTTAACGAGTAATTGCACAGGTGTACCTAATAAAGTGGCCAGTGAGTGTATTATTTTGTGTTCAGCAGAAAAAAATAAACTCATAAAGGTTTAGGAACTTTTAAGGGTGAGTTATATCAGAGGTTTTTTATTTGTGTATAAACTATCTCTAAAGATAATACAGACAGAAGGCTTTTATAATGACATCTTACCTGAGAATTTCAATACACAAATAATTCCATAACTATACAATCCGTCTGGAAAGCAGAAAGTTAACAAAAAATATTCAAAACGGTGAACGAGAGCTGCTTTGTTTTCTTTTAAATGAACAATCCTCATCCTTATTGTCTTATTATATATGTTTTATTACATTTTGTCATTTTTATTCTCTCAGTGTTGTGAAGTTTCTTCACCATTTAGTCACACAAAAGGCTCTAAACCTTTATAAATTTATTTCCTCATTGAATACAAAACAAGATATACTGAAGAGTATTAGGAAAAAACAGACATAGTAGAAAGATTTTTTAATCCTTCAGAATACCTTCCTTTTGGAAAAACTCAAACAGGTTTGGAATAAAAAGAGGCTGAGTAAATGTTTTTTTTGTTTATTTTGTGAACTGTCACTTTGTGTTGCACTTAAAGTTGCGGTGGCCTATTTTTCTTTTTTATTGACATGCCATAAAGAACCTTTTGCAAACTGAAAATTAGGCCACTTTGTTTTACATCTGGTTTCTAAAACCACAGTGTGTCGTTCAAATATGCTTCTCGCGGTCACCTACATAGGTTCCCTGCAGCTTATTAAATATATATTCACTTGTGCCTCTGACCCCATTAAAGACATGCATGCTCTGAAGTCTTCAGTTTAGACAGTTGTTTTTAAATTAAAATGTTATTTAAAGTTTTATCAAATATTAATAAGTGCCGCTAAGCCAATCTAAAACAGAACACATTATTAAAAGAAACAAATAATTAATTATGTGACTGTTAAACTTTGGTTACATTAACATCAGAAGTTGTCAGAGCAGAGATTGAGATCTCATCATAATAGTCCAACTCCTGGCTTTTTTCAGTGCTTTCTTCAGTGCTTTCTTCTGTAATTTTGGACTTTGTAGACATTTTAATGCTTGAGTAGAGTAGATTAAGTCCTGACTTTCTTCGCTCCTTCGTTGAATTCTCTCTATTTGGGTTGTCTTCAGTGAATTGCATGGTTTTGCAGTTTTGAGCGAGTTCATTCTGTGAGTGGCAAAAAGGAAAGCATTTAAGAAAGGCCATAAAAAGCAACTTTTAGCAGGTGATCATAACATTATCACTTAAAGGGATGGTTCACTCAAAAATAAAAATTTACTCACATCAGGTGGTTCTCTAAACCTTTGTGAGTTTCTTTATTTTGTTGAACGTAAAATATATTTTGAAGGAAACTGAAAACCTTTAATCATTGACTTCCATAGTAAGAAAAACAAATACTAAGGAAGTCAGTGGTTTCAGTTTTCCAGCCTTTTTCAAAATAACTTTTTGTGTTCAACAGAAGAATGAAACATAAAGTATTGAATTAAGTGAAGGGTGAGTAAATGGGGACAGATGTGTAATATTTAGATGGACTATCATTTTAAGTCATGAATTTAATCCGCTGGAATGCATGATCAAATACATTGAAATGCAATGAACACTGTCGTTTTCTCAGACTGAATGAAACAGAGATGAAACATGGATGGAATTGCGAAATCAACATTATATAACGCGGAATGTCTCAGAAATGAGCTATTTTTCAGTGAATAAATCAAAAGTCTTTACACCTAATCAACAGAGCTCCTCGCCCTATCTCTAAGGGTGCACCCAGCTTGTATCTGTGATCTTGTACTTTCAGTCATGTCCGGATCTAGATTGACAACCACAGCCTTTGCCGTGAAGCTCTAAATTGAGCTCAGGTACATTCTGTTTCCACTGATCATTCTTGAGATGCAGCAGCAGCTTAATTGGAGTTCACCTGTGGTAAATTCAGTTGATTGGACATGATTTGAAAAGGCATACACCTGTCTATATAAGGTCCCAGGGTTGACAGTGCATGTCAAAGCACAAACCAAGCATGAAGACAAAGGAATTGTCTGTAGACCTCCGAGACCGGATTGTCTCAAGGCACAAGGCTGGGGAAGGTTACAGAAAAATTTCTGCTGCTCTGAAAGTTCCAATGAGCACAGTGGCCTCCATCATCCGTAAGTGAAAGATGTTTGGAACCACCAGGACTCTTCCTAGAGCTGGCCGGCCATCTAAGCTGAGTGATCGGGGGATAGACGTGTGAATATTTTAGTTTATTCGCGCGTGAAAATCGCCTCACCGTAGACGCGGATTCGCGTCATGGGCGGGGCTTCTGTCTGCCCTGTGACTTTAGCTTCGATGCTAAATGGCTAACATGGATTTTATTGAGAGAATAGCTGTGTTTATTTGCTTTAGGAAGACTGAAAAACAGCGTCGATTCGTTTGGAGCCGTGCCTGAGTCCACTAGATCCATTCTGAGGTGCACCTAGCTCTGTGAGTTCATAAACTGAGTTCAGAAACTATACCTGGATGATGGAAGCTTTCAGCGGTGCTTCCGACTGAGCCAAGCCCAGTTTCATGAACTGTTGTCTGGTGTCGGCAAGAGGATTTCCCCTCGGGACACCAACAACAGGCGCTACGTCATAATCACGCCCCTACAAAACAAAGCTCATGATTGGTTAACGCGGCGCGAATGTCCGCTGAAGTTCAGATTTTCGGACTTGAGCGATTCGCGCGTCAAACGTGCAAAACGCTCAATTCGCACCGCGCCATTCGCGCCGCAGGATGTCTATTCGCGCCTTTGCATTGACTTAACATGTAAATCACTCGCGCTTGGCGCTTCATCTGCGTCTGGTGTGAACGCACCATTAGTCAGGGAGGTGATCAATAACCCGATGGTCACTCTGTCTGAGCTCCAGCATTCTTCTGTGGAGAGAGGAGAACCTTACAGAAAGACAACCGTCTGTGCAGAAATCCACCAATCAGGCCTGTATGGTAGTGTGGCCAGACGGAAGCCACTCCTTAGTAAAGGGCACATAGCAGCCCACCTGGAATTTGCCAAAAGGCATCTGAAACAAAATTCTCTGGTCTGATGAGACTAAAATTTAACTCTTTGGAGTGAATGGCAGGCGTTACGTTTGGAGAAAACCAGGCACCGCTCAATCACCAGGCTAATACAATCCCTACATTGAAGCATGGTGGTGGCAGCATCATGCTGTGGGGATGTTTTTCAGCAGCAGGAACTGGAAGACTAGTCAGGATACATAGATATACTAGATGTCGCCTGGCCTATTGTTGTCTATTGGAAGGAATGCGTCAATAGAGCCACCATTTTAGTACAGGGTAGCGCTCCTTTGAAATGAATGTGGGACCAAGGTGCAGTGGAGGACTGTGGCCATCCAGAGCCAGAGATATACACATATATACATATATCTATGATCGGGAGTTTTCCCCCGTGGTCAGTACGCAAAAAAATGTAAAAAAAAAAAAAGTAATTACGAAACTTATAATTTTACATCACTTTTCTACGTCGATGGATAAGTGACCGCACGGGCATTGCCGATAAAGAGTGTGTGTTTGTGTGCATGAAAATGTATTACCCTCCCTCCGTGTTAAATTTGATCTAATCCGTGTCCTGAAACACACCCCCTCTCCTGCTTTCACTTCTCATTCTAATGGAGGGAGCGATTCGTTTGTGAATAAATCTCCGTTATGAACGACTCGTTCACTTAGCCGACAATAATACAAGTTTCTAGCACCGCAGCGTCTTGTTGTCATATTTCTTTTTCATTGTTTGCTTATTTTATTCAACAAACTAGCATAAGCCTAGAATTCAGTGCAAGTTGATGCTACTTTGCCTTATGATCAGTGCAGTAAGAGACTGTATTATCATTAATGTTACTTGTTGAGCACAAAAGTTTGTAACATGTAAAAAAAACGAAATCTTACCTATGAAATGTTCTGCCTTTGTGCTTTGTTTTCTTTGTTTGCTCGTTACTACACCCGTAAGCAGCGCTCAAGTCCAGCATCTTCACATTGGCACAGTCTTGACTAGTGCGGTTGAATGATGTTTGTCCTGGGAGCACTGTACAAATGTGGCGGCGCTATTGACGCATGCTGAGGGTCCGTATGCGATATCTAGTGTATATATCTATGGTCAGGATAGAGGGAAAGCTGAATGCAGCAATGTACAGAGACATCCTGAATGAAAACCTGCTTCAGAGTGCTCTTGACCTCAGACTCGGGCGACGGTTCATCTTCCAGCAGGACAGTGACCCAAAGCACACCGCCAAAATATCAATGCAGTGGCTTCCCAACAACTCAGTGAATGTCCTTGAGTGGCCCAGCCAGAGGCCAGACCTAAATCCTATTGAACATCTCTGGAGAGATCTGAAAATGGCTGTACACCATCGCTTCCCATCCAACCCATCCAACCTAAGAGGTACTGCAAAGAGGAATGGGCAAAAATTACCAAAGACAGGTGTGCCAAGCTTGTGGCATCATATTCAAAAAGACTTGAGGCTGTAACTGCTGCCATAGGTGCATCAACAAAGTATTGAGCAACGGCTGTGAATACTTATGTACATGTGATTTTTCAGGTTTTTTATTTTTAATAAATTTGCATCAATTTAAAAAAATCTTTTTTCGCTTTGTCATTATGGGGTATTGTGCGTAGAATTTTGAGGAAATAAATTAATTTAATCCATTTTGGATTAAGGCTGTAACATAAAATATGTGGAAAAAGTGAAGCGCTATGAATACTTTCCAGATGCACTGTATTCTTAATTTTCCTACACAGTCTTTTTGAAAACATGCTGCACCAGTCATTTTGTCTGTAAATCACCTGTAGTTGTGAATACGAGAGCTCTGTGGTTAGGCTGTTGTTGTGGCTTAGTTAGGCCAAACAGTTTTCTAAGTTTGAATTGTTTGCTCAACCTTTCTATTACATGACGGTCCAGTCAGCTCGGATAAGGTTTTATTTTTAAATTCAATTCAAGTTTATTTGTATAGCGCTTTTTACAATAATTATTGTTTTAAAGCAGCTTTACAAAAGGTGCACATTATTGCATTACAATCAAATTAACTTAAAGTCACAATCAAATATGTTATTATATACAGACCTATTTAACCTGCAATTTTACAGCATATAGGTGATGTCTATGTGTACATGTTTTATGAAGTGTATATTAAGTGTATGTGTTGTCCTCGATGGTTGGCTTTATCGATTCGTATATGTTCTCCGGGAAGTCCTTAATGGTTGGCGTCATCTTTTCGAATGTGTTCTCCTGGAAGTCCTGGATGGTTGGCGTCATCTTTTCGTATGTGTTCTCCTGGAATTCCTTGATGGTTGGCGTCATCTTTTCATATGTGTTCTCCTGGAAGTCCTGGATGGTTGGCGTCATCTTTTCGTATGTGTTCTCCTGGAATTCCTTGATGGTTGGCATCATCTTTTCGTATGTGTTGTCCTGGAAGTCCCCAGTGGTTGGCATCATCTCTTCACATTTTCCACTGTGGTTCTGATAACGGAACTCTTTGGAATGTGTTACCAAGATATGTTACCATTTTACTATATAAAATATGTTACCAAGGCAATGTCTGTCACATTTGTAAGTGTAATATAAACAGCGTTATTAAATACAATCAGATATTTCTGTTTTTTGAGACAATTATTTTTTTAATATTTATTTTGTTGAATGACATTAAATAAATGAATGAAGAAATAATACTGGCAACCAGGCAACATTGTGCGCACACATGCAAGTGCAGCATGGTACAGCACAATAGTCCAACCTTGCCTAGAATTCCGGGCAGAGAACGGGTTATATTCATGCCGCACCACACCAGGTTCATGTGGAAAGACAATTAGAACCATACCTGATTGTTCAGAACCTTTCTCCACAATAGTGGAAAAGCGGCTTTTGATTTAGTGGCTAATTCATATAAATTGGTACGATCTCATTTGTATATTTTAGTAGGATCCCTCAATAATGGTTGGGTAAGGGGTGGGGGTTCTGTGGCATGGGTCCTTTTAAAAATCATACGTAATTGTACGAATGAAATGTAAGTTAGCAACTTTTCTGACACTACAGTATGTAAAATAGTTACATTTCTTCCTGAGATCGGGCTGGTTTTCTGTGTCTGTCTCAGTATTCGAGAACAAAATTTCATAAACATCTGTCATTGCTCTAAAAGTCTTTTTACAAGCATTTAATCTTTTATTTTTGAAAGAAACTCATATATTATTGTATATTTTATGAAAACCAAGACACAAACAACCTTCGCAACAGCCTGTCAACATAATAGTTTGGTTTGAGGTCCTAAAATGTAAGGTTAGCATTTTGAAAAATTAAATTCAAGAATTGAAATTGGGTTAAAAATTCAAATAGTGAAATATTTTTAATGATTTTTATTTTTATGGATTTCATAAAAAGTGTTTTTATCAGAGTGTTAATGTAAACGCTACAGTCATGAGTCAAAACTATTATGAAAAAGCAGAGTTTCAGACTTACTGCAGAAGGACTGGTATCAGAGTCAGGAACAGCAGAAGCTGGTCGAATCTCACTTCGTTGTGCTGTGAAATTTAAAGCATACAGAAAAATGGCTATAAAACAAGGGCCTTACAAAAAATAACATTGAAACATCATTATAAGGTTGAAATTTACCTGGAAGCAACTCATTCTTTCTACTCAGCCTTTTGCACAGAATTATATTGATTATTCCACTCAAGAGCAAAATGAGAGTATTGGCAATGAACACCAAATGGTAAGACCAGTTTTGAATCTGACTTTCTAAAACATGGGGAAATATTTTGGTTACTTAAATATTAAAACATCAGTAATAACGAATACTATGCAAGTAATGATTAGATAGAATCTTCAATAGATGTGGAATTTTCAAATTATTACTGCCTCAGCATTTCAAACTCTGTGCATGTGCATTCTAAACAATAATACGTTTAAAAACATGGAGAAATATGTATTCTTACCTTTAAGAAGAAAGCCACAAGTTTGGTTCCCCCATGTGCAATGATACTCTAAAGGCACTGTTGAACTCTCAATACTACAGATTAATTCCTTATCTTGGTGTATATAATATGAACTTGAGACACATTTTAATTCGCATATTTTTGAATCATTAGCAGCCATTTCACCTGCAGTGGGAAAACCACAAAATAAGCCTATGTAAATGAATAATACTGAAGTACTAATAATCTAATATGGTTTAAGAGGAATTAACTTACACACGCTGAGTCTGAAGAGTGTCAGTAGCGCAGATCAAGAGAAAGATCAGAATACTGAGGTGGTAGAGTCATGTTCCTTATAAAGACCACCCTATTTGCAAAATACCTTTCACCTCTTTCAGATACCTCATTAAAAGCTGTTCTTAGTATCTGAAAGTCAGACCTCAAACACCCACACAAATAGCCTATAAATGCCACTGCAGTGCATTGGTTTTATCCTATTCATGACTGAAATGCTTAAGTAAGTTCATAAATTAGCTATTAATCTGTGAATTCAAAGGAAACGCACACACTTTGAACTACATCATGGTTGCTTTCTGACCAACTCAAAAAGCTAAATTCAATTTGCCAGTCACAACATCTATAGTATTTTTTGCATCAATATTTGCATATTTCTCCATCAAAGCACAATCAGTGAAAATAATTGTTGACACCCAATCAACAGCTCTTTTTAATAATCATAGCCAAGATAGCAAACATGAATACATTAAAATAATCCCCTCTAAACTACGAAGATGTAACTTTATATACTACGTACAGACTGTTCTTTCAATTCGGCCAACACAATATCAATGAAGCAACATATATTCTTGGTTTACAACAGATTAAAAACGTTTGTCATTTTGACCAACTGTCATATTTGCAAAAAATAAACTCATGTACTACATATTTTGAGTCGGCAGCGCAACACACAAGCACCATTTTGTATACAAATATTATGTAAATAAAATTATTAACTAGAATAACAAACAAAAATGTGAAAAGCATAAGTGAAAATAATACAATAAACTGCATAAAAGCAAAGGAGAGGCAAGATATTTTAATACAGTAGCTATAGTTTTCTTTTTATTTGTATCAATCTAAATGCAGATGCTCATGATTTCATTTCAGTTTCATCATACTTCATGCATTTGTACATTTAGATCAATCAAGAAAAAGGGCCAGGTCTTTCAGTAGCTGCTTATGACCTGATCTGCGAGTATACTTCATTATTCTGAGAAATGCTGTTTTGTTTAGCACCTCTAGAGGGCTTACTGCTGAAACTCACAGATGTGTAGGTCAGGGCATCTGCATGTCCAATCTGATGGGGAAAAAAAACAAAAACTCATGCAAACTTCAAATGGTTTAAACACTGAAATGAAATGCAACATTTTAGTAACTGACAAGAAACAACTCTTTCAATATATTTATACTTACTGCTCAAGAAATGTATGAATTATAAAATGTATTATGTATATTATGCATATTGTTATTTTAAATAAATCAATAAAATTGAGTATTTACCTGAGTATCCTGAAATGTCTCTTGAACAGCAGATCTGTTAAATGAAACTTGGAAAAAAAAAAAAAT
>CAIGQV010000818.1:25013054-25026840 GCA_903798115.1 Danio jaintianensis | reverse complement strand
ATATATATATAATTTTTGTGGGTTCAAATGATGGGCAGGAACAGTTACGGTCCGTCAGCAAACAATCAAAAGAAAAAAGACTGATATAGAAAACAATGAACAGTTCCAGGCAGCATTTTTATAATATTCATGTTATTTCTGCTGATATTTAGAGATGAAAAATATATAAAAAAAATTATGCAAAGCAACATAAAGAACTTGTTAATTAACGTAAACAACAACAAAAACTGTGATAGAACAACAGCAATAATTTCTTATCATTAGTAATGGTCTCAGCTAATGTATTGTGGTCTCTGAATAAATAGTTTCTTGGATGGTTTTCATTGAAGATCTTTTCGAGGTGGTGGGCTTTGTTTTGGAAAAGTGCAGGGCAGCATACTTTAAGTCATCTGTTTCAATCAGAAAAAATATATATAAAGTGATCAAACTAAACCACTGAAAAAAATGAATGAGTGCATTTTCACACTGTTACAAAAAATATCTATGTTTTAAAAAAAGTAATGATTTCTGAATGTGACATTGAATGGAGTAAGAGAGTTACTGTATACTGTATACAGAGATTAAATACATTTCAAAATATATTGTAATAATATTCCACAACATTACAATTTTAATACTGATGAATAAAATAAATAAATAAATATGGAGGAAAAAATATTTACATTTTTTAAAAAAACACAAACCTTTGTGGAAATGAACTTTAATCTAGCTGTTAAACTTGATACACATAAAATTACGTTCCTGAAGTTAAATTCATGTTGTCAATGTACAGGCAATATAGGAACATGTCTATAAAAGATCATTTTTAATCCTCAAAAATTTTTAGGAATTAATAATTACCTGATTTATCTGGCTTCTGAGTTGTTCTGTAGTTTCTGTGGAACATAATGAGGTAAACCTACAGATCACTGGTCTGAATGTCGAAGTAAAATACCATATATACTGTACATACACAGTGGTGTGAAAAAGTGTTTGCCCCCTTAATCTTCCCTTTTTTTGCATGTTTATCGAACTTTAATGTTTCTGATTATCAAACAAATTTAAATATTTATTTGAATGTCGGCTATCTCTTAGTGACCTCAAGCTGAAGCAAACTTGAATTCTGCATCAGGACAATGATCCAAAGCACACCAGCAAGTCCACTTTTGAATGGCTGAAGGAAAACTAAATGAAGACTTTGGAGTGGCCTAGTCAAAGTCCTGATCTGAATCCAAATGAGATGCTGTGGCATGACCTTATAAAGACGGTTCAGGCTCGAAAACCCAATGTGGCTGAATTACAACAATTCTGCAAAGTTGAGTGGGCCAAAACACCCATAGCAAACTCATTGGACGTTAACGAAAATGTTTGATTGCAGTTGTTGCTGTTAAGGGTGGCCAAACCAGTTATTAGGGTTAGGGGCAAACAGTTTTTCACACAGAGTTTTGTAGTTACGTAATAATGATAATTTTTTTATATATATATTTTTAAACTTATTCATATTTACCTTTTTTGCGATTCTTTTGAATCACCAGAACTATGTTCACAACAATGGATATTGCACTTATTATAAACAGGGTAACAACAACTGGATTCCAAAAGGATGGAGCTGAAAATTAGCAAATGGTCACATAGATTTTAGTGTCAATTTGATTTATTATTTGTTTTTTCTAAAACATTACATTACCTTCAATAGTCAACTTGGTTCCATTTCCAAAGTGTATCTTTCCACATGTCGACGGCACAGTAATAAACTCCAGCATCAGATGTATTGAGTTCAGTCTGAGAGAGACTATGAACACAACTTTGAACAAAAGATTGATCTGATTTCTTCAAACACTGATCGCTCCCGTTATCATGAGTGTAAATGATCCCTGGTTGAGAATATCCTGATGAGTGTTTAAACCAGTAGATACTGTAATGTCCAGCACAGGTGTGACTGCTGACCGAACACTGCAGGGTCACTGAATCTCCCGGATGAAGTGTGTCAGACACAGGCTGCTGGACAACAGATGTGCTGCTAATTCTGACCGTTTCTGAAAGACATGCAACATTCTGTAAATACATTAATATGCAATACATGTGAAAACCATCATGGACATGTGTTTTTATTGCAGACAATGTCTTTTTACCAAAAAAAGCCCAATATAAATTCCAAAAGGCACAGAAGTGATAATAAATATCTGGGGTCTCATATATAAACATGGCATATGCCATGAAAACATGCGCACACCCCTTCGCACACAAAGGTTATGATCTATAAAAAAACTAACTCGACAGAAGAATGAGCGCATTTGTAAGTAAACTCTAAGAAAACATATTTAACTTAAATATTGACTTTTCTGAACCACTATAAATCATTTTATTAACCATACTCATTAATAAATAAATAAATTTATAAATTAATTCTGACATACGTTCACTTTTAGGAAGGTTACTATGCAAGGTTTTATACAGTACATGAGACCCCAGGTCTATAGACCATTTTGAGGGATGTAAACAAAAACAATGGTCCCAATGTATTTCCTGTTTTACATGTTTAATTTCTAAAGCTTCTGAGAATCCAAAAAGAGCCACATATTGGTAAATAATGTTATGATAGTTGTTTTAACATTAAGTTATGATTGAATTGCGTCTTGTTACAGTTATGAAATAGTTTGATAACAAGCAGGAAGTGTTCATGGGCCAAAGACATGACCACATTGAAATGTTCTATAGGCTGACGTGTGTATTTGTGAATGTCTCCGATACAGATTTTTGGTAACTTTTTGGGTTTTTAGTAATGAAAGGGATAAAAGGGGAGTCACCTGTGACTCTGTCTCTATTGCTTTGGGTCTCTCTCTCTCTCTCTCTCCCTCTCTATCGGGTAACTTTATACTGTAGATAAAAGCTGGGTATAATTAATATTATATGTGTTATCATTGAATGTTTTATCATCTCATACATTTATTTTGTAACTAACTCGGTTGTAACCATAGCACATTATTGTTATTAAATCATTTCATTTTCAAGTATTCTGTTAATTAATTTTGATTCTATATTAATGGAGATAAACTGCTCCATTTTGCAATACAATATAGTCACACAATAGCAACAATCTCCCACATATTTTGTTATTCGAACTGCACTTATTTTCAGTGTTGGAGTAGGATTACAGAAGTGGTTGAACTAGAATTGTACAGTTTTGGGGGTTTTGGAAATGGAAGGGATAAAAGGAGATTAAAATGTCTCTGTCTCTTGCTTTCTGTCTTTCTTTCTCTCTTCCCTCTTTATCAGTTTTTTTTTTTTTTACATTAAAGCTGGGTACAACTATATAACATATTTTTAACCATTTCATGTTTTATCATCTCACACATTTATTTTGTGACCAATTCAATTGTAACCAGAGCAAATTGTTATAATTACTTTCATTTTTAAGTATTCTGTGAATTACTGCCCTATATTGCAATAGTCACATTATCATGTTAATAATATTTGTTTAATCATTTGGCAATACTACAGCTTGAACCACTGCAGTAAACACTGCCTTACACACATTTATGTGAATTTCAGAATGCAAAAACTGTCATTAACTCACCCTTGTGCAGCAAAATCGTCCCTTCTCCAAACATTAACATGTTCAAGAAATCCTTAACACAATAGTAAGTTGCAAAATCATCTTCTTCTAAGTGAATGATAGTTAAATTATAAGAGCCACTTGCAGTTGTGATAAAGAATCGATTAGTCTTGTCAAAGGGATTTTGGTATGTAATGCTTTCTGAGTTGAAATCTGAATATGCTATAAGAAGTGGTTTCTTGCCAGCTGAATGTTTAGTCCATGAAACAGTAGTTACATAGTCATCAGAGTGAAAGCAGGGTAAAGTTACACTGCTTCCAAGTTCAGCAACTACCAGTGGCTGCTGGTGAATAAAATCTTCTTCACAGGTCCCATCTAAAACAACAGACACAATCAAATAAACAATAAGAAACAACAACAAAAAAAAGTAAAACATAAAGCTTATTAAAAATTAGACATGGTCAAACAATAATTATCAGAATAAAAAAATGAATATTGCAATACATTTTTTCTTGGTTAAAACAAAAAAAAATTTTTTTTATAAATGTTTATGCTACAAAGCATAAACAAAGCATATCTAATAGCATATCTAATCTAGTTTCACTCAGCAAAAAAAATCTGCCTTTAACTTTGAAAAAACAGAGACTTGACGTTAATTATGATTATCATCAATATTGACTGATATACATTTTGTGGTATTCTTTTTTTGTCATTATCACTCAACAGTTTAAACTTACATGCAAATGTCAGGAAAAAGAAGGTAAAACAATCTTGCAAGCTCATTTTGCAGCACCTTAGAGAAGATTAAAAAAACATGTCAAGAAACCTGGAACATGAAAATAATTAAATATTCTAATTTACAAATTTTATATCTCTAACATCTGAACAGAAGTACTTCACTACATCTAATGATTTGATAAAAAAAACTATTGAAATTTTAAATGGTCTACTTACAGTACAACCTCACGAGAAATGTAATATTCTTTAAAACAGGAGAAACTTAATATTACAGCCCACTTAATATTGATTGAGACACACAGATCAGGTCCGGTATATTCAGTTAAGACCACCACCATAAAATACAAGTCAAACAAGAAAACTAACCTACCCTTGTTATGTGTCGGTTTGGTAGTGAGTCTAATTTCAGACTGCCTCCTCTTCAATGCACAGCGATGGTCAAAGATCAGACACTGAAAAGTAAAAAAAAAAAAAAAAAAAAAAAAAAAAGGTATCTCTCTTTACAGACACTTGAACCTGTACAGTGATCAAATGAACAGATAACATGAGAAATGCAAACCTAAATATTACATCAGGTGCCAATTAGATTAATGTGTGAGTTGTGTTATTTTGCAAGTGCACTTTAAAGCCAACAACAATGTTTGAATCTATTTAATGTAGGCAAGAGGTTAACTCAAGGTGCGAGTGAATGTGTGAAAGGTGTGAAGGGTTCAACATGACATTAACAGATACTGTATGGGTTGATTAAAAGGCCTCAGCTGATGTTGAACTAATGAACGGCTGTATCAGCATGTAAAGATACACTTAAAGTTGTAACTTTGTGGATGTTGTTTACGCTCATATACATGCTCATATACAAGTGAAATCATAATCTAGAACATTATGGTTACTACGTAACCCTTGTTCCTCGAGGGGGGGAACGGAAATGCTATGTGGAAAAACTTCCACTATGGGGATTTCATCAGAAGCCAATCATCTAAAAGAGCAATACAACGGGCCAATTAAATGCCAATGAATTGGCTGCGTCAGCGTACACAGCTGGCAGCAATCACAATTATTTGTGTATAAAGATGCCAGCTGTGGGTAGCAAAGACACCTTTTCGAGCTGAAGAGCCGAACTAAGCCGTCAGCTAAGGAGCAACCGCTTGTGGCGAAGGAACGTAGCATTTCCGTTTTTTTCTTGGGTTACGTTTTTACGTTACGTGGGTTTTTTCTTGGGTTACATTTTTTTCTTGGGTCCGTTTCTTTCGAGAGTTACATATTAACCGTAATGTTCCCCAGTGGGAGGGGAACGTCAATGCTATGTGGAAAAACTTCCACTATGGGGAAATGTATGAAAAACGCCACAGCGATTGAACCTTACCACGTCACTGGTGAGAGGTTTGTCAGGCTATCAGCGTGAGCGCACCATCATCACCATAGACGTAGCCCTCCAACGTGTCCACTGGCCCTAACTTACCTTACTTACCTGTGAAGCATTAAAAGGCTTATTTATATTTTCTGGGGAGTCGTAAAAATCCACCTAGTTAAGTTCTAGGAATTTTAAAATACAACAGTACGTTGGGAAAGCGTGCAGTCCCGATAGGGAGGACCTTGCGGAGGCCACCTGCTGACCAACAGGGAGACCTGGTGGCAAGACGAGATATGGACTAACCCTGAGAAGGGGGAGTACACATATGAAGGATGATTAGTGGGGAGGGAAGACGTGGGCCTGCCTAAAAGGAGGGAACTATACGGTGGCTGAGTGAAGCATATGGGATCGCCAGTGGGGATCGCGCATAGCAGGCACTATACCCAGAACGCGGGCTGACCATGTGGGCATGCCAACAACGTAATGGGCCAGGCACCTGACTCCTCCACTGAGTCAGATGCTGGGGGCCTCGAAGGAACTCTGTAGGGTTTGCCAAATGTGGAACTCAACTGAACAGAGTGAAAAAAAGCGCACGTATCTCTGTGTTAGAAAAAGGTGAAGAAAGGTTAGAAGGTTAGAAAGGTGCAGCAAGCGTGTTCCAACACCAAACCGAATTTCCTCATTCACCGGCATTAACCAGCACACATGAGGAAATCGGCTCCACTCGAAGATTATAAAATCTCGCAAATGTATTAGGTGTCGCCCAGCCCGCAGCTCTACAGATATCTGTTAGAGAGGCGCCGCATGCTAATGCCCAAAAAGAAGCGACGCTCCTAGTGGAGTGCGCTCTCACTCCCGGGGGCCACGGCTTGCCCTGGCTCTGATAAGCGAGGGAGATGGCATCCATTATCCAGTGGGCCAACCTCTGTTTGGATACGGCACTTACCGTCTGCCGACCACCGTAACAGACAAAGAGCTGCTCAGAGGATCTAAAGTCGGTCCACATATGCGGTCCACATAAATACGCAGAGCGCGAACAGGACACAGCAATGAAAGGGCTGGGTCTGCCTCCTCCGAAGGCAGCGCTTGCAGGCTCACTAACTGGTCTTTAAACCGAGTGGTAGGAACCTTGGGCACATATCCAGGTCGGGGTCTCAGGATCAAATGAGAGAAACCTGGCCGAAATTCTAGGCACGAATCACTGACCAAAAATGCCTCCAGGTCCCCGACCCTCTTGATCGATGCCAACGCGACCAGCAGAGCTGTCTTCAAGGACAGAAATCTCAAGGATACTGAGTCGAGTGGTTCGAACAGATCTCCACGTAGGCTCGTAATCCCAAGATGATGAGGTTATGCCTTCCCATGGTGCAACCATCCACCGCGTCATGATGAGCGGAAATGGCAGCAACATAAACCTTCAGTGTGGAGGGTGACACCCTCTGCTCCAACCTATCCTGAAGGAAAGAAAGGCCAACACTAATCTGGCAAGTCCGGGGGTCTTCCTAAGTCTTCCTCGCTCCGTCTATGGACCACACATTGAGGTTCGAGCTGGGCGTGGGTGCTATATGGTGCCCTGTCCCTGAGAAAGAAGGTCCTTCCTCAAAGGGATCTGCCGGGAGGGGGGTGGGGGGGTGTTGGGTCAGTCACGAGGAGAGAGAGTTTTGCTATCCAGGTCCGGTTGGGCCAGAGGGGCGCAACTGGCAAGACCTGCTCCTCGTCCTCCCTGACTTCGCACAGTGTCTGCGCGAGTAGGCTCACTGGGGGGGGGACACGTATTTGCGCATGCCCCGAGGCCAGCTGTGAGCCAGTGCATCAGTGCCAAGGGAGCCCTCGGTCAGGGAAAAAAACCACTGGCTTTGGGTGCTCTCGGGGGAAAGCAAACAGGTCGACCTGGGCTTCTTCGAAGAGCGCCCATATCAGCTGAACAGACTCGGGGTGGAGCCTCCAATCTCCCGGACGTGGAAGCTGCCGTGAGAGCGCATCGGCTGCATGGTTGAGCTTGCCAGGGATGTGAATGGCATGCAGCGATTACAGTCACGTATGAGCAGACGGCAAGCAAGCTGAGACATGCGGCGGGAGAGAATACCCCCCATGCGTTGATATACGCCACCGTCGCCGTGCTGTCCATCCTGACCAGCACGTGCTTCCGCTCTAGCACTGGTAAAAAACGGTGCAGAGCGAGATACACTGCCAACAGGTCCAGGCAATTGATATGCCAATGCAACCGGGTTCCTTTCCACGGAGCCACAGCTGCAGGCCCGCAGCACACGGCACCCCAGCCCGTGCTGGAAGCATCCGTCGAGATGACAACATGCTTGGACACTTGTTCTAGAGGCACTCCGGCCTGTAGAAACGCAGGTTCCATCCAGGGACTGAGGGCGCGGCGACACAGCGGAGTGACAGTCACTCGGTGCGTGCCCGCGTGCCATGCGCGTCTGGGGACCCGATCGTGAAGCCAGTGCTGAAGCGGTCTCATATGGAGCAATCCGAGCGGCGTGACATCGGTTGCGGATGCCATATGCCCCAGGAGCCTCTGAATTCAGAGAGACCAAAGTTTTCCTGTCGAACTCCCTTAGACAGGTCAGGCGCCGTCGGCGAGGAGCAGCCGAGGTGGATGGTTCGGTGGGGGGAGCGGTCTTACGAGCCCGCCGCACCCATCACCCGGACCTGGATATCAAAACTCTCTCTCCTCGCACCCATCACCCATCACCCATGAGCTCACCAATCACACTTGACTGCTCCTTCACCGCCGTGAACTCCTGGGTGAATTCACCGACGGCGTCGCTGAACAGGCCAGCCTGGGATATGGGTGCATTAAGAAAGCGAGCTTTGTCAACTTTGTCAAAAAAGGTTTAGCCAGAGGTGGCGTTCCTGGACCACTAATGTGGCCATCGTCCTTGCCAGGGCACGCGCAGCCGACTTGGTGGTACGCAGAGCATAGTCGGTTGCGGTGCGGAGCTCATGCATCAAGCCTGGGTCGGAACCACCCTTGTGCAGCTGGGCCAACGTCTGCGCTTGGTAGTGCTGATACGTGGTCATAGAGTGCAGGGCAGAAGCAGCCTGGCCCACGGCTGTGTAGGCTCTGGCCCCGAGGGACGCAGAAACCTGCACGCCTTGGACGGGAGATGAGGCTGACCGCACCATGAAGAGGCACCACGCAAGCATAAATTGACCGCAATGGCACGCTCAACCTGGGCGATCGTCTCGTACCCCTGGGCTGCTCCACCATCAAGGGTGGTGAGAGTGGAAGCACACGCAGATCAGGCAGAGAAAGGTGCCCTCCAAGACTGCATGAGCTCACTGTGCACTTCCGGGAAGAAGGGGACGGGAGGCTTGGAAGGCTTTGCCTTCTTCTTAGCCTCCACATAACACCCATTTAATCAGTCCGGCCGTGGGGCTGGGGGATAAACCATCTCCAGACCCACAGCCGAAGCAGCCCGGGAAAGCACGGCCATCATATCTGCCTCTAGATCCGACGCCTCGCTCACCATCCCGGAGGGAGGGAGTGGGTTCGGGTCCTCGTCAGATAATGACAGCCCACCCTAGTCCTCGGTGTCATCGAGTGGAGCTTGGATGGAGCGCGCTGAGGAGTGGGAAGTCCACGAGCCCGAAGGCGGCGGATTGACTCCCACTGTAACCCTCAGATCTGCCCGAGTGTCTACCGACTTGCGGGGGACAACAGGGGTGGTTTGTCCTTTTGCAAGAACGATCGCAGTGATGGCATGCACTGCCCGTGAGCACCGCATTAACATGCTGGACCCCCAAACATGTCACGCAGTGCTCGTGCCCATCATCCGGGGACAGGAAACCACCGCATCCAGAAATGCTCAGAACGACATATTTAAAAAGACGCACTGCACGACCGTGTTGCTCTTTTAGGAAACTTGCTCCTATACTCACCGCTCTAGAAGGACCGGACCCAGAGAACATTTCTAGATAAACAAATTTGCAAGCAAATATTGTCCTGTTTTAAGAAATTAAAAATCAAAATTAAGTGAATTTTTACATGAAACAAGCAAAATAATCTTGTTTCAAAGAAAAAAAACTGATTATTTTGCTTACCCCATTGGCAAATTATTTGACTTATTTCACTTCATTTTGACTGTAAAATGTTTCTTGATTTAAGAATTGTTTAGATAGTTGGATTAGAAACATGACAAAAACGGTATGTAATAATAAAATTTTTTGTAGTCATTACATAAAAGGGTCAAGACATCTGGGGCCTCATTTATAAAACTTTGTTACGCACTGATTTGATCTTAGAGTGTTCGTACGATCAAATCCACGTCAAAGTACAGATTTATAAAAACCGTCTTTGACGTGGAAAAGTACTTATCTCCACGTCAGATTCCAGCTTGGCGTACGACTGTTTCCTTGTGGTAATGCCTGGTATTGATAGTTAGATAGTTCAACGCACGGGCAAGGAATTTCAGATCAGCCCATTTTTTCTTCACCTCTGGCAGGGTCCTTTGTTTTCCCCCAACCTCATTTACAGCCTGGGTAACCGCTTGCCAGGCCACATACTTTGACTTGGTAGCGACGTCACCAGACAAACTTCAAATACCACCTTTCCCCGCATCTGTATCTCCATCAACAAAACGTCAATTTCAGCCTCACTATAATTTGATTTCTTGGCTCCTTTTTACTTGCCATTGTCACAGAGTTTTTGCTTTAGGAATGAGCTCATTTTATATGTTAATTAATTAAGCAGGGGCATTTCGACGGCGGAACATTCAGCTGCACACAATTCCACGATCATTTGTGATTTATAACCGAATGACTGGCGTACACATGGATTTCGTGCTTATGTTCGTTTTCTCTGAATCGCTCTTATGATCAAATCAGAAAAGTTCTTAGATAAAATCAAGGATGGTTTCTACGCAAGTCTTTATAAATGAGGCCCCTGGTCTTATTCACCTCCATTGATTTTTAGCTGTACAAACTGCTTGTTATTCTGCTTGATGTTGCAAACTGGTACTTTCTTATCATATTATGTTAATAATACGATAAACACACAGCACAAGTAGTTTGACCATTAAAAAAAACAGGGCCATTTGATAATATATGCAAACTATATACTTGTGGTGACACAAGGAGGATGGCAAGATTGAGAGAGATAACATATTTATGAAGAATATATCATACTATTTTATAGTATTCTATACAGTAATATTCACACGATAAAGGCTATGTCAATTAGCAATGCATCATAATATTAAAGCAGAGTTTAATACCTTGAGCACACATTGTTAAGATGATGTCAGCTTTAGCAAATATCCTGAAGCATAAGTCTCAAACTAAATTCCTGTAGGGATGCAGCTCTGCACAGTTTTGCTCCAACCCTAATCAAACACAGCTGATCCAACTAATCAAGGTGTTCAAGACTACTAGAGAATATTAAGCAGGTGTGAGTTGGAGCTGGTTGGAGCTAAACTATGCAGAGCTGCGGCCCTCCAGGAATTGAGTTTGAGACCATTGTTCTAAAGTCTTTGCAGTAGCTGACGTCTTCTTCACTAACGTATATGTGGGGAATATAGATTATGTGTGAGGGCACCCTCTAGCATACAGTATGAATGAAACAGAAATAACATTACTATGTGTGCTTTGCTTGATTATTCAGATTATTCTTGTTTCAGCACATCTGATTGTGTATACATTGTATGTATATATATATAAATAGTTCAAATAATGGGGAGGGACAGTTATGGTGCATCAGCAAACAATCAAAAGAAAAAAGACTGATATAAAAAATAATGGACAGTTCTAGGCAGCATTTTTTTTCTATTCATGTTATTTCTGCTGATATTTAGGCATGAGAAATATAAACAGTTAACTGAAATTAAAATTATACAAAGCTACATAAAGAACTTGTTTAATTAACGTAAACAACAACAAAGACTGTGATAGAACAACAGCAATAATTTCAGTAATGGTCTCAGCTAATGTATTGTGGTCTCTGAATAAATAGTTTCTTGGATGGTTTTCATTGAAGATCTTTTCGAGGTGGTGGGCTTTGTTTTGGAAAAGGGCAGGGCAGCATACTTTAAGTCATCTGTTTCAATCTGCAGAGGAAGAAAATATAAAGTGATCAAACTAAACCACTGACAAAAATGAATGAGTGGATTTTCACACTGTCTGTTACAAAATATACCTATGTTTTAAAAAGTAATGATTTCTGAATGTGACATTGAATGGAGTAATGAAATGGAATAATGCTTAAAACTCAGTGTACTATACATAGATTAAATACATTTCAAAATATATTCAAAAAGAAAGTTATTTTAAATTGTAATAATATTCCACAGCATTACAAATGTAATACTGATGAATAAAATAAATAAATATTAATTATATTTATTTACATGTAAAAAAAAAAATAGACAAACATTTGAGGAAATTAACTTTAATCTAGCTGTTAAACTTGATACACATATAATTATTTCCTAAAGTTAAATTCTTTACGTTTTCAACACAGGCAATACAGGAACATGCATATAAAACATTATTTTTCATTCTCTAGAATTTTAAGGAATTATTAATTACCTGATTAATGATTATTATTCGAATGATAATTAACTGATTTATATGGCTTCTGAGTTGTTCTGTAATTTCTGTGGAACATAATAAAATAAAATTACAGATCAATGGTCTGAATGTCGAAGTAAAATACCATATATACATTCCCAGTGGTGTGAAAAAGTGTTTGCCCCCTTACTCTTTCTTTTTTTTTGCATGTTTGTCAAACTTGAATGTTTCTGATCATCAAGCAAACTGAAATATTTATTTGAATGTCTGGTCATCTGTTAGTGACCTCAAGCTGAAGCAAACTTGAGTTCTGCAGCAGAACAATGATCCAAAGCACACCAGCAAAAACACTTCTGAATAGCTGAAGGAAAACTAAATGAAGACTGTGGAGTGGCCTAGTCAAAGTCAAATCTATCTATCTATTTCATATATTTTAAAAATGTCATATGCTTATGTATATTTACCTTTTTTGCGATTCCTTTGAATCACCAGAACTACGTTCACAACAATGGATATTACACTTATTATAAGCAGGGTAAAAACAACTGGATTCCAAAAAGATGGAGCTGAAACAGACGTGCTGACATTTCTGTCAGTTTCTGAAAGACATGCAACATTCTGTAAATACAATAATATGCCATACATGTGAAAGGCTGAAAATCATCATAGGCTTTTGTTTTTATGGGGGAAGCATATGTACTCTAAAAACAAACTTGACAGGAGAATGTGCGCAGCTGCAAGTAAACTCTAAGAAAACATATTTAACTTAAATATTGACTTAATTGAACCACTTTAAAGCATCATATTTGCCACAATCATTAACAAATAAACTTTGTAACAAATTGCCCTATGTTCACTTTTAGGAAGGTTCCTATGCAAAGTTTTATACAGTAAATGAGACCCAAGGCCTGTTTGCGATTTGGGTTTTTGGTCTTTTTTTTTTTTTTTTTTTTTGGTAATGGAAGGGATAAAGGGGGATTTAATCTGTGATTCTTTTTTGTTGTTGTTGTTCTAGCTCTCTTGCTTTTTGTCTTTCTCTTTGTCTCTCCTCTCTGGTAATGTTAAATATTAAAGTTGGGTACAATTATTATTATATAATATTATTAATCATTTTATATGTTTTATCATCTTTTATCATTTATTTCATAACTAACTCAGTTTTAAAAATGGCATATCAGTTTATTAAATAATTTCATGTTCAAGTATTCTGTGAATTAATTTTGATTTAATATTAATGGAGTTAAACTGCTCCATTTTGCAATACAATATAGTCACACAATAGCAACAATCTCCCCCATATTTTGTTATTCTAACCGCACTTATTTTCAGTGTTGGTGTAAGATTACAGAAGTGGTTGAACTAGAATTGTACAGTTTTGGGGTTTTTGGTAATGGAAGGGAGAAAAGCGGATTCAAACTGTGACTCTGTCTCTTTAGCTTTGGCTCTCTTGCTTTCTGTCTTTCTTTCTTTGTTTCTCTCTCTTTCCTCTTTATCAGGTAAAGCTGGGTACAATTAATATTATATATGTTGAATCATTTTATATGTTTTATCATCTCAAACATTTATTTTGTGACCAATTCAGTTGTAACCAAAGCAAAATATTGTTATTAATTAATTTCATTTTCAAGTAATTTGTG
>CAIGQV010000818.1:24988476-25013044 GCA_903798115.1 Danio jaintianensis | reverse complement strand
AAAGCAAAATATTGTTATTAATTAATTTCATTTTCAAGTAATTTGTGAATAACTGCTCCATATTGCAATAGTCACACAATAGCAACACATATTTTGCTTTTCTAACTGCACTTTTTTCCATCATTGGTATAAAATTGCAGATGGTGGTTGAAATGTACAGTTTTTACACCATTATGCAGACAGCATTTCTTTAAACATTCAGCAATACTATGGCTTGAATTACTGCAGTAAACACTGCCTTACACAAGTTTATGTAAATTTCAGAATGCAAAAACAGTCATTAACTCACCATTACGTAGCAGAATTGTCCCTTCTCCAAACATCATGACGTTCAGGAAAAACTTAGCACAATATTAAGTTGCAAAATCATCTTTCTCCAAGTGAATGACATTATAAGAGTCACTTGCAGTTGTGATAAAAAATCGATTAGTCTTGTTAAAGGCTTTTTGATATGTAACACTTCTTGAGTTGTGCGCTGAATGTGCTATAAGAAGTGGTTTCTTGCCAGCTGCATGTTTATACCATGAAACAGTAGTTACATAGTCATCAGAGTGAAAACAGGGTAAAGTCACACTGCTTCCAAGTTCAGCAACTACCAGTGGCTGCTGGTGAATAAAATCTTCTTCACAGGTCCCATCTAAAACAACAAAACCAAACAAATAAACAATATGAAACAAAGCAAATTTTAAACAAAGCTCATTAAAAATTAGGGATGGTCAAACAATAATTATCGGACTAAAGCAATGATTATTGCAATGTTTTGTTTTGTTTTTGGATAAAACAAAAATGCATTTCATAAATGTTTAGGCTTTTTTGGTTTCTACAAGTTTCACTGAGCAAAAACCTGCTTTTAAACTTGAAAGAAACAGAGATTTGCCATTAATTATGATAATCATAAATATTGACTTATATTTATTTTATTGTGGTCTTATTTTTTTGTCATTATCCCCCAACAGTTTAAACTTACATGCAAATGTGAGGAGAAAGAAGGTAAAACAATCTTTCAAGCTCATTTTGCAGCACCTTAGAGAAGATTAAAAAAAACATGTCAAGAAACCTGGAACATGAAAATAACGAAATATTCAAGTTTACAAATTTTATATCTCTAACATCTGAACAGAAGTAATTCACCACATATATTAATAAAAAAGAAAAAAACATTTTAAATGGTCTACTTACAGTACAACCTCACGAGAAATGTAATATTCTATAAAAAAAAGAAAATGAGAAACCTAATATTACAGCCCACTTAATATTGATTGAGACACACAGATCAGGTTATTTGTCGGTTTGGTAGCAAGTCTAATTTCAGACTGCTTCCTCTTCAGTGCACAGCGTTGGTCAAAGATCGGACACGGAAAGGTAAAAAACTAAAAAACAAAAAAAAGGGCAGAGCCGATTTCCTTTAGAAGAATGGTCTTTACAGACGCCTGAACCTGCATAGTGATGAAATTAAGATGCAAACCTAAATATTACATTAGGTGCCAATTAGATTAATTTGTGAGTTTTTGTGTTATTTTGCGACTGAACTTTAAACTCGATAACAATGTTCAAAACTATTCAAGAGGTGAACTTGAGGTGCGAGTGAATGTGTGAAAGGTGTGAAATATTTAACACGCAATATGCACTACAAAAGACACTTCTAATAGGCCTGTAGTCTTAAAATGAACAGATACACTCAACGGCCACTTTATTAGGTACACGTTACTAGTACCGGATAGGACCTACTTTTGCCTTCAGAACTGTGGCATAGATTCAACAAGGTACTGGAAATATTCCTCAGAGATTTTGGTCCATATTGACATGATAGCATCACGCAGTTGCTGCAGATTTGTCGGCTGCACATCCATGATGCGAATATCCCGTTCCACCACATCCCAAGGTGCTCTATTGGATTGAGCTCTGGTGACTGTGGAGGCCATTTGAGTACAGTGAACTCATTGTCATGTTCAAGAAACCAGTCTGAGATGATTCACACTTTATGACATGGTGCGTTATACTGGTGGAAGTAGCCATCAGAAGATGGGTACACTGTGGTCATAAAGGGATGGACATGGTCAGCAACAATACTCAATGTTTTTCCAATCTTCTATTGTCCAATTTAAGCCTCAGTTTCCTGTTCTTAGTAACAGGAGTGGCACCTGGTGTGGTCTTCTGCTTCTGTAGCCCATCCGCCTCAAGATTTGGCATGTTGTGCGTTCAGAGATGCTCTTCTGCATACCTCGGTTGTAACGAGTGGTTATTTGAGTTACTGTATACAGACAAGCTCAAAATTATTCATACCCCTGGCAAATTCTGACTTATAGCTACTATTTTTTCACAATGATTCCTCTTGTATATCATCTTATTGTCTTGAATGGTTCTATTCATCCTATTGTTTGAATGATTCTCTGGCGTACTGTCTAAAGTGATGACAAAAAATGAAATGCCATCAGTCTACAGAGATTTCCCAGTATTTCTCTGTTGCAATCGGGATATCACAGTAATTAACCCTGAAAAAGCCAAAGTAGCACCAACACTACCAGATTACTGTTGTGTTTACGATAAGGAAAAACGCTAAACACATGCGGGCATTTCTTCTTTCTTTCTTTTTACTGAACTAGTCTGCAGTAACAAAAACAGGAGACTCATTAGAAACAAACAGATGGCCAATCAAAACGTAACTCAGGGTTGAAAAGAGTGGCCAACACAAAATACAAACATTCCTGTGAGTCCTATCTTACACTAAATAAACTACAATTACTATGGTATAAATACAGCACTACAACATAAAACAGAGAGAGATCAACTTAGAATGTCACTCACCAATTTTACAATGTTTTGATCAGCTGTATTTTGAAAATACACTGATCTTTTCTTTTCTAAGGGCTTATTATGCGGTCTCTGTCGCCATCTTGTGGATGAACATTGTCAACTGTCTTTGCTCTGCTCAATGACAGGCTGATGGACGCCGATGCATTGTATCTCAGAAATGATAAATATTTAAAATAGGCACTATCCTTATAAATAAACTGCATAGCTGCAATCTAAACAACTACATTCTCACCTAAAAAAAGCCTCAAAAGTAAATTATGTTGTTAAATAGCTGCAATATTTGTCATACTGTAGTGAGTTTATTGATCTGCTGATATATATAAATTTATACTTTTCTCCAAAGATACGGGACTTTTTGTTGTCTCTCAGTAGATACATATGATTTATCGTCAATAATATAATATCATTATCGCAATAAATACCATAAAATACAGTGACATCATTCTAAGTCCATATCACCCATGCCTTATATTTGGTTTGAATTATTGCCACAACAATTGCCTCATTGAAAAAAAAAACATTCTGTGTAATCAATTATTCTGCTTATACCACACCCAAAGACATTGTTCAGACGTTGTATTTTAAGATATCTGTCAGTTTTTTAGGACTAGTTTCATCTCATCCAAAGCCTTTTTTTAAATGTTTTGACTGTGATAGAACTGAAATCATTCAGCAGAGTGATATGGAACTGTAATCTGGTTAAGACCTATATGGACCGATTTTAGCTGTGAGATCATCTTAAAATACCTGCAAACCTAGGAATGTTTATCCGCCAACCAGATGCAAGCATTCAACAGCCATGTAGTAGAAATCAGAATTATTAGCTGATTTGAAAACCACAAAGGACATCTGGTAATGCACGTCATAGGAAATACAAAGGCCCAATTGTTTGATTCTAGCTAGAACTTTGATTAAAAGAGGAATCTAGATTATACTTGAGTATTTAAAATGTTTCAATATATATCATGAATTAATGTATTCCAATTTTTGGATGTATTATTTCATACATTTTTAAAAATAAATGTTCTTTATTGAAAGAGATAGAAGGTTAGGGGGAAAGTGCACATAGGAGGGTTATTTTTAACACTGACAAATGTGCATGGGTGTTTTTGATTCAGATGGAGGTGTGAAGACAACACTTGGTCAGTCCTGTGGTTGAAAAATTGTCAAACTTGCAAAGCGTGCGTAGGTACAAACAAACAATCATATAATAAATACATAAATACATACATGCACAGTATTTACTATATTTATATTATTAAAGCATTAAATCGGTGCTAAAGTGAATTGTTTCTCTGCTGATGTTCACATTAGTTCTCAGTCTATACTGAGCATCTTCTTCATGTCAGCCATTCTACAGGAAATGTCATACACTGTGGCCTCTAACTGGAACTCTGTTTATCATGTTTTTTTTGTACTTATATAGACAGAAGATAAGTTTAAGCTTGAGTCTGGGATTTGTCAATCTGATTTGTTACAATCTCAAATCAGAAAAAGTTGGGACAGTATGGAATACGCAAATTTAAAAAGTATTGATTTCCACATTTATTTTGACTTCATCTTTTGTTTTGTCAACTTCATTACATTTGTAAATATACACACTTACCTGTAATTCAGACCTGTAACACAATCTAAAAAAGGTTGGGACAGGAGCAATTTAGTGCTGGTAATCATGTAAATTGGTGGATATATGAAATATGGATATTTGAAACAGGTGATGTCAACAGGTAATTATAATTATGATTTGGTACAAAAGCAGCATCCAACAAAGGTCAAGTCCTTTAAAAGCAAAGATGGGGCGAGGATCGCCAGTTTACCAACAAATACGTGAGAAAATTATTGAAATGTTTAAAAACATGCGGCACAGTGCCTCGGTGGTAGCACTGGCGCCTCACAGCTAGAAGGTCGCTGGTTCAAGTCACGGCTGGGCCAGGAGGCATTTCTGTGTGGAGTTTGCATGTTTCCCCTGTGTTTGCGTGGGTTTCCTCAGGGTGCTCCGGTTTCCCCCACAGTCCAAAGCTATGCAGTATAGGTTAATTGGTTGAACTAAATTGGCCGTAGTGTATGAGAGCGTGTGTGAATGTGAGAGTGTATCTGTGTTTCCCAGTACTGGGTTGCGGCATCCGCTGCGTAAAACATATGCCGGAATAGTTGGTGGCTCATTCTGCTGTGGCGACCCCTGATAAGGGAGGAAAAATTAATTAATGAAAGAAAGATAGGAAGACATTTTGATATTTCACCTTCAACAATGCATAACATAATTAAAAGATTCGAGGAATCTGGAGAAATTTCAATCCGTAAAGGACAAGGACGCAAGCCTAAGCTGAACTATCATGGTCTCCGAACCCTCAGGTGGCACTGCATCAGGAATCCTCATTCACCTTTAAGCGATATTACCACATGGGCCCAGGTCTACTTTGGCAAACCTTTGTCGAACACCACAATACGTAGTGGCATCCACAAATGCCAGTTAAAACTGTACTGTGCCAAAAGAAAGCCCTATGTTAACAGCGCTGTCAACTTCTCTGGGCTCAGAGGCATCTGGGATGGACCATCAAAAAGTGAAAATATGTACTGTGGTCAGATTAATCAGTATTTCTGGTATTTTTTCAGAGAAATGGACGCTGTGTGCTCCAGACCAAAGAGGAAAAGGATCATCCAGACTGTTACCAGCAACAAGTCCAAAAGCCAGGGTCTGTCATGGTATGGGGTTGTGTCAGTGCCCTTGGTAAAGGTAACTTGCACTTCTGTGATGGCACCATTAATGCTGAAAAAGTACATAGAGATTTTGGAGCACATTATGCTGCCTTTTTTTCCAGGGACATCCATGCATATTTCAACAAGACAATGCAAAACCACATTCTGCACACATTACAAAGTCCTGGCTGCGGAGGAAGAGGATACAGGTACTTGACTGGCCTGCCTGCAGTCACGACCTGTCTCCAATAGAGAATGTGTGGTGCATTTTAAAGCATAAAATGCGACAACAAAGACCCTGTACGGTTGCCCACATTAAGACTTGTTTGCAGGAAGAATGGGACAAAAACTTACACCTGAAACACTTCATCACTTGGTGTCTTCAGTCCCTAAACGTCTTTTAAGTGTTGTGAAAAAGAATGGCAACATTACAAAGTGGTAAATGCTTTACTGTTACAACTTTTTTGAATTGTGTTGCAAGAACCAAAGTTGGAATACGTGTTTATTTTGAAAAAATAAACTAATAAAAATGAGGAACACATTAAATAATGTTTGTTGTATTGTCTGCAATGAAATACAAGTCAAAGTAAATTTGGAAGTCACTACTTTCTTTTTTTTTATTTGGGTTTTTCAGACTGTCCCAACTTTTTCTGATTTGGGGTTGTACTTGCTACCAGGTTTTTTTTTATCAGTCTAAAAATCAAGTCATGAGGTTTTGCATTTTTTTTGTTCATCTTTTATCAGTTTGACGATGCATGTGCTTGTGGACGTTTGTGGTGAACATGTGGCTCAAATGACTTCAAAAGTAAAGTCCTCTGATGTGGTGCAATGACTGGATCTTTAAACTCTCATGTTTTATAAATTAAACCTCCAGTGCTATAGATACAATAAGATTCCACTAGTTAATGATAAGTAAATGTATTTTAAAAATTTACTTGTACAGCATTTTTATCACAATTCAACATTTACTAATGCATTCATAAAATCCAGTTATGCAGTGTGTTTACAAGTTAACTAATAAGGAATTACTTTTTTATTATTTTACATTAACTTTAACAAAGATCAATAAATACTTTAATCAGCATTACTTTGTAATGTAATGTATCATTCATTGTTTGTTCATGTTAGTGAATACATTGACTAAAATGTACTAATTGAAATGTATTGTAAAGTTTTACCATTTAATCTTTCTGTTGAATCCTAAAAATAGACTTTTCAACCTTTTCAACCATTGTGGTGTTTTTTTCTTTCATAAATAATCAGCCAAGTCTGATGGTTTTGATTTCAGAAGAGTTCTTTATTGTCGACAACAAAGGAGATTTTTCAGGAGACCCCCAGCAGCATCTCTGCCTGAAAATTCTGCCTCACTGATGCTCTGGTCTGATTATATACTTTTTTGCTGCTGTTTTTCCCATTGTTCTACATTTGTCATAGTTTCAACCCCCTGAACTGACCTTTCTACTATATATCTTGTCCATCTATACTTAACTGTTGAGGTGGTCTTTTCTTTTCTCATGCCCCCCTTGTGACACCTTAGTTGTTTATTCAGGCTCCTTTCCTCATGCCCCCCTTGAGACACCTTAGTTGTTTATTCAGGCCATCTTTCCTTTCTAACTCTATATATGGTATATAAGTTTACAAGCAGATTATCCACATACAATTTGATTTTATAGATTAACACTTTAAAAAGTTAAAAATCCACTTCACCATCAAACCATTCCTCTGCAATCTTACACCAATAACAGAAATAAGGAGAGATTTAACAGCTAAAAATGTGGGAAAGCATTGCTATTATGTAACTGTATTGTATTGAAAAGTTTGGCCAGATGAAAAATGGTAGAGAGACAGAGAGTAAAGCCAGAGAAGAAAAGAAAAGAGACAGAGCAAAGTTTACAATCCTATTTTTGTCTCTTCCTTGACCATGTGATCAAAGCCCAAATACTGAGACATTCCAACTGACCAATAAGAGCTTCATCAATATGTGACCCCATCGTAAGTCCACACAGATCTAAGCCATTCCCTGATCTTTATCAGCAATCTGTATGGGCCTTTTTGGTGAAAAAGACATGGTTTGCAATAAAACAAATGCATATGATAATTTATATTCTTTCAGTGTCGTCCATTAAATATGTATTTTTAAAAAATACAAAAACAAATTAAGCTTGAGAGTGATAATATAGCTCAAGAAAAAAGAGACAAAATGAGTAAAGAGGGAGGAAAATGACTTCTATTGGTTTACATTCTGCTGATATTCATGGACTAAAATATTTACAATTAACCAGAATCAAAATTATAAAAAGAAAATGTAATGTATGAACTGGTAAAATTAACAACGAAACTATGAACAACCACAAGAATCTTCAGCATAAGCAATTATCTCATAAAGTGCTTACTGGTCTGTGAATAAACACAGATGGTTTCTTCTTGGCTAGTTGTCACTGAAGAGCTTTGCAAGGCAGCATAATTGAAGTCATTTGTATCACCCTGCAGAGTACAAATATTATCAGTGGATTTTCAGTTATGTCTTGTGCACACTGTGATGTTCATCACTCGCTCTTATCGTCAGAGTTTTTTGACATTCATGTTCAAGTGATATTCGCAGGTGATGAGCAGAGCGAATGTGCAAAATTACTCCCTGACATTAGATGGTGCTTATTGAAAAATAGAAACACCCCGATACACAAGGTGGCACTGCACAATTTTATACTGTCCTAAATAGTATTCGAAAATAGAATTAGTATGTCCCATAGTTTGTTGAAAAGAGTATGCCAAAGGTCCCGGATGGTTTAGAACCAGGGTAGAACCATCCATACTCTAACCGTTAATAGAGCGGAGGAACTATGACGTCAATTTGTATGCAAAAACCCGGAAACGAGTTACCATTTTAGGAGTTCTGGTTCCCTCGTCCCAAAGTGAATGGGTTTTCAGAATCAGAATCAGAAAGAGCTTTATTGCCAGGTATGTTCACACATACTAGGAATTTGTTTTCGTGACAGAGCTTCTACAGTGCAACAGAATTACAGAGACAGGACAAAAACAGATAATAAATATATTTTAAAAATAAAAGTAAATAGTGAATGCAAATATACAAATTGACAAGTGTATGTACATGTATGTGTATAACAAGTATATGTGTTATATGGCAGCTGTTATGTGCAAATTGGCATGTAAAATATGTTGTTAAATAAGTGTTTATGTGTATAAAAAGTGTATAGCAAGTAGTGATGTTTGTTCCATAATTGCTATCATTCAAGTGTTCATGAGATGGATTGCCTGAGGGAGGAAGCTGTTTCTGTGTCGGGCTGTTCTGGTGCACAGTGCTCTGTAGCGTCGACCAGAAGGTAAAAGTTCAAAGAGGCAGTGTGCTGGGTGTGAGGGGTCCAGAGTGATTTTGGCAGCCCTTCTGCTTGCTCTGGATAAGTACAGTTCTTGGAGAGTAGGGAGGATTGTACCAGTGATTCGCTCAGCAGTCCGAACTATTCGACGTAGTCTTCGGAGGTCGGATTTGGTAGCTGAGCTAAACCAGACAGTTATTGAAGTGCAGAGGACTGATTCAATGATGGAAGTGTAGAACTGTTTCAGCAGCTCCTTTGGAAGGTTGAACTTCCTCAGCTGACGAAGGAAGTACAACCTCTGTTGAGCTTTTTTGACAATGGAGTCAATGTGAGTGTCCCACTTCAGATCCTAAGAGATGGTGCCCAGGAACCTGAATGACTCCACTGCTGCCACAATGCTGTCCATGATGCTCAGTGGGGGGAGAGCAGGGGGGTTTCTCCTGAAGTCCACTATCATCTCCACTGTTTTGAGCGTGTTCAGCTCCAGGTTGTTGTGACTGCACCACACAGCCAGCTCCTTAACCTCCTGTCTGTAAGCAGACTCGTCACCGTCCTGAATGAGGCCGATAAGTGTGGTGTCGTCTGCAAACTTCAAGATTGTGACAGAGGCGTCCTTTGAGGTGCAGTCATTTGTGTACAGTGAGAAGAGCAGAGGGGAGAGGACACACCCCTGGGGGGCGCCAGTGCTGATTGTGCGGGTACTGGATGAGAATTTTCCCAGCTTCACCAGCTGCTGCCTGTCCGTTAGGAAGCTGTTGATCCACTGACAGACAGAGTTGGGCACGGAGAGCTGAGTTAATTTGGGCAGGAGAAGTTTTGGGATGATAGTGTTGAAAGCCGAGCTGAAGTCAACAAACAAGATCCTTACATAGGTCCCTGGTCTGTCTAGGTGTTGCAGAACATAATGCAGTCCCATATTGACTGCATCATCCACAGACCTGTTTGCTCTGTAGGCAAACTGAAGAGAGTCCAGTGAGGGTTCAGTGATGTCCTTCAGGTGGGCCAGCACCAATTTTTCAAAAGACTTCATGACCACAGATGTTAGCGCCACCGGTCTGTAGTCATTTAGTCCTGTAAGTTTGGGTTTCTTTGGGATGGGGATGATGGTGGAGCGTTTGAAGCAGGAGGGCACTTCACACAGCTCCAGTGATCTGTTGAAGATCAGGGTGAAGATGGGGGCCAGTTGGTCAGCACAGGAGTTTAGACAGGCTGGTGTTACAAAATCTGGGCCTGGTGCTTTTTTCCTCTTCTGTTTTTGGAAAACCCGGCGCACATCATCTTCACTGAACTGAAGTGTGGTGGAGACGGGGGGTGGTGGAGGTGTTAATGGTGGTGTGAAGAGCAGTTCAGAGTGGGTGTGGGGAGTTTTCTCAAACCTGCAGTAAAACTCATTCAGGTCGTTTGCAAGTCGTTCGTTGTCTACAGTGCTGGGGGATGGTGTCTTGTAGTTTGTGAAATTTTTCAAACTTTTCCACACGGATGCTGAGTCGCTGGAAGAGAACTGACTTCTTAGTTTCTCAGAATTTCCCATTTTTTGAATGGGATTTCGATGAAATCACTTAAATAAGATTTGTGGCTAACACAAACTCAAGATACTTTCACGTTTTATTCTACAACATAAAACACATCAGTTACATCACACTCTTTATTTTTTTTAATCGGTTACGCTTCTTTAAAAAGACGGTTGCTATCAAGTTGGTAAATGAGACTACAGGTGATGTCGGAGACATTATACGTCATCGAGCTGCACTGGTCTGGAATGCAGCTCGCTTGTGTTGGCCATTTGGATTTGTCTGTTATTTAATTATTTTCATAAATAGTATTTTATAGTTTGTAATATTTTTCTAATTGGGAATTCATATTGTGTAGATAATGCCTTCACTTGTAGAGACCGTCAAGACAGATTAATTTGTTGATAATTTATTTTAATTAAATGATATTATCAAGATACTGCTTACCAGTGCAGCCTGTCTCTTTCCTGTAATGCAAATGTGTGAATACATTTATAAAAATACATACATGTTAACTGTCATTTTAACATGATCAATTGATTTTACTTCATCTGAACACATTTAACTCTGTTATAACTGCAACATTTACACTCCTCCTTAACGTTTATAGCATATGTGGTATGGGCTGCTTTTCAATGTACTTTGTGAAAAAAACGAATATTGAATGTTGTTCTCTATCCATGATGGGACTTGCAGGCATTTGATAGACTTGTCCCTCACGCCTCATTTCTTTCATCTATTATTAGGGTAAGCGGGCTTTATGCACGCGAGCGATACACTTATTTAAATATGTCTTATGATAATACTATCTAGGCACATTTTTACATACAGTTTTAAAACTTTTACAACAACCGTAAAGCAAAACAAAAATGCATTTTCCACGTAAAAAAATATCCAAAAGACATGTAGGTCTATGCGTACTTGTATTTGTTTATAATATATAGCGTGGGTTATAATATAATAAACTGAGAGATTAAATCTTTGTCATGGACCATATTTCTAAAAATAAGTTTGAAAAGTTGTCGTTAGCAGGGTGGTGCTGACATCACAGGCGAGCACCCCGAAGGCACTGTAGTCCGTTTATAGCCTAATGTTAGCTTTTCAGTTCTTGCGTTTGCATTTAAGATCCAAAAGTGATAAAAGTATTATTTTTGTGTGAGGATTATCTGGTTGGACAACACGTGTAAGTGTAATGAACTGTGTTTGAACACAGAGCTTATTATTTGCAATCTTCGAAAAGTCTATGGGAAAATCCTATAGGGATTTTATCGAGGGAACCAGTTTTAGGCTAGCAGCCGATTGGCCTACAAGGTGACGTCATCCTCCACTCTATATTGCCCACAATACACGTTGTACGTGAATTTGATTAGAACTACAAACTTGGGTAAAAAGTGTAAATAAACTACAAACATGGCGGACGCGCGAGACCAACTGTCAAGTAGAGAGGTTTCGGTAAAGTTGTTTGAATGACTGTTAATCAATATCTAGCCAACTGGAAAATATTTAAATCTTGTTTTTCACATTATATTTAATCTGCAACAACAATGTGAACTTATATCAATTTATGTTTGGAAAATAACTTCTGAATGCATAATTATCCAAAGACCTGAGGAGATTTCTCTGCATGAAAGACTCTCAAATGGCAGATTTACCTGCAGCTGCTGCTTCTCCAATAGGTAATTAAATATAAAAGAAATGTGGATGATGTGTCGAGATTATATTGACAGGGGACATAACTAAGCAACATAATGATCTGTTAACGAGAAAGTCGTATGTCCCAAAGCTTGCATACTCTTCTGTTGCACACTCAAAAGTATATACTTTCCCTTCACAAAAGTAATACATAATTTTAGGGCGTAGTATAAGTATGCAAATTGGGATGCAGCAAGGGTTGTTGCTGGAAAGGATGCAGCTGAGGAAGCGATATTATTTATTAAATTGTTTTTTATTAACGTCTACCCCTACTCCAACCCCAACCCTCACAGTAATGTTAAAAACAGTAATTATACAGAGTATTTTTTATATTATTTATTAAATTACCCATTAAATAGAATTTTATTAATGTTGTATTAGATATAGGTATTAGTTAATCCTGTGATCCTGTGCAACTTCAGAATGTTGAGATCTCCGCCAAACCCAGGGCGTAAAAACTATAAGTGGCATTTGGTCTCTAATGAATGTAAAATGGGATCAGATATAAACCAAAACTCTAATTTGATTCATGAATGACAAATGTGACCCATTTCTAATTAGAAATTCAGACTTAATTTGAGGGTCACCTAAAATTGGAGTCAAATTAAATTCTGAGGTGCAAACAAATCTAAGTAAATTCGAATAAATAACAGAATCCTTTAAGGTGTGCTAGAAATGACTTACAGTACACGCATTTAACCTTCGACCATTTATTGGATTTCGTCATTGGGCTGATAGAATGGAACCTTACATATGTCTGCTGTTTTAGTCAGTATTTAGTGAGAGGTGTTAAAGTCTCTATGAAATCAATTAGTTAGAACTATCAATATGTTACACTTAAAGTTGTCTATAAGCAGCAATTGCCTTGTCCAGGACATTCAAACCAAGGGTTGACCTAAACGCGCTAGCAGAAACTATGTTGATCTGAACCAAAGACTAACAGGGACTTTGTCTTAACTCCTTATTAGTTGTTTTGAAATATACTGTGTGCAGCATCTGTCTTCTGCAAGCCCCAAGGAGGAAAATATTTTACACACAAGCATACACCAAAAAATAGAACAAAGTTGTGAATTCTGAAGAGACTTGAGAAAATGAATGTAATTAAAGCTTAAAATTCTGCTTGCCATTACAAAAAATAAATATATTTCTAAATATATTAAAATACAGAGCATCTATTTTACATTTTAATAATATTCCACAATATTACATTTAATACTGATAAAAGAAAACACATTTATGCAGAATACGAGATATGTGTTTAAAAACATAAACAATTCTTACTGACCTTATATTTTTGAACATTAGTATGCATATTAAAGGGATTTAAATGAAACTGTGTAGGAAATTATTTAAGGTCAAATTTGGAAAAATCAACAAATTGTATTGTAGTTTCTACAGATTTACATTTATCCACATTCAGATTTCTTATGTTTTCAATGTACAGGCAAAATAGGACCATTCCTCTTAAACGTTATTTTTCATTCTCTAAAAGTTTAAAGAAAAATAAAAAAATATATCAACATAATTACCTGAATAACTCGACTTCTAATTTGTTTGGAAGCCTCTGTCTAACATAATAACTTTGTTAAACTACAGATCACTGATCTGAATGTCAAAACAAATGTATTGTTACTGTAAGTAACAAGTACTTGTATTAGTATTAGTAAAGTATTAGTATTTAGTATATAACATACTGTATTTACCTTCTTTGCAATATGTGCAAATCACGGGAAATATGTTCACAATAATGGATATTGCACTTATTACAAACAGGATCAAATCAACTGGATTCCAAAACGAGGATTCAGGTGTGATAATTATGTCAGTTTCTGAAAGACATTAAACATTCTGTAAATACATTCATATGCAATACATCTGAAAGGCTGAAAATCATCATACACTCCAAAAATGACTTGTGCTGGTTGTTCAAACTACTTATTTAAAAATGAGTTTAAACAACACAATTCTTACGGTTTTTTTTGGGGACATCTTATTAGTTTTATGTTCAATCTACTTAAATTTGTCAAAATTATTAAGTTAACTTAATCAATTTGTGTTGGGACAACATGTAGCAATTGTGTGGAACCCAGCATTCTTTTTTGTTTTACAGTGTAGGCGTTTGTTTTTATTGAAAACAATGTCTACCAAAAGGCCCAATACAAATTCCAAAAGGCACAAAAGTGCTAATAAAGATCTGGGGTCTCGTTTATAAATGTGGCGTACACACAAAACAGGGGTGGAAACATGCGTACACCACACAAAGGTTGTGATCTACAGTATAAAAAAAGATACTTGATGGGAGAATCAAACTCTAAGTAAACATATTTAACCTTAATATTGGCCTATTTGAACCACTTTAAATTATTAACCATAATCACTAATAAATAAACTAAAATATTTCTGGCATACATTCAATTTAAGGAAGGTTTCAATGCAAAGTTTTATAAAAGAAACTCTCAGCTTGTAGACTGACGTGTGTATTTGTGAAATGTGGTTTTTACCCCATCATGAAGACAACATTTCTTTAATCAATCAGCAATACTATAGATTTAATCACTGCATTAAACACAGACTTACACATGTTTATGTAAATTTCAGAATGCAAAAAACAGTCATTAACTCACCATTACGTAGCAGAATTGTCCCTTCTCCAAACATCATGATGTTTAGGAAAAACTTAGCACAATAGTAAGTTGCAAAATCATCTTTCTCCAAGTGAATGATAGTTAAATTATAAGAGCCATTGCAGTTGTGATAAAAAATCGATTAGTCTTGTTAAAGAAAACAAAACTATATTTACTGCTTGTCTAGAAAAAGTTTCTTGATTTAAGAATTGTTTAGATAGTTGGACTGGAAACATGACAAAAATCTAACTAATAAAAACATTTTTGCAGTGTAGTCATTGTACTTAAAAGGGTCAAGACTTTTGCTCTAATTCACTTCCATTGATTTTTCGCTGTACAAACTGCTTGTTATTCTGCTTGATGTTGCAAACTGGTATTTCCTTTACATTAACATTATGGGTAACATATATCAGAGTTCAAAAAAGGACAAATTGTTAGTGTGCCTCGCTGGTGCATCTGTGACCAAGACAGCAAGTCTTTGTGATGTATTAAGAGCAACCGGTATCCAGGGTAATGTCAGAATACCACCAAGAAAGACAAACTACATCCAAACTGTGGATGCAAGAGGAAGCTGTCTGAAAGGGATGTCCGGGTGCTAACCTGGATTGTATCCAAAAAACAATAAAACCACAGCTGCCTAACTCACTGAAGAATTAAATGTACCTCCTGTTTCCACCAAAACTGTTCGTCGGGAGCTTCACAGGGTCAATGCACATGGCCAGGCTGCTATAGCCAAACCTCTGGTCACTCGTGCCAATGGCAAATGTCGATTTAAATGATGCCAGCAACAAGAAAATTTAACTGTGGACTATGTGAAGCATGTATTGTTCTCTGAAGTCCACCTTCACAGTCTTTCCCACATCTTGGAGAGTTACGGTGTGGAGAAGCCCCAAAGAAGCATACCACCCAGATTGTTGCATGCTCAGAGTGAAGCATGGGGGTGGATCAATGATGGTTTGGGCAGCAATATCATGAAATTCCCTAGGCCCTATCCTATTCCTATCCCCTACTTTCCCTATCTATTGTAGAAATTTGATTAAAAGAGTAATCTAGATTATACCTAAGTACACCATTTTAACGTGTTTCAATATATATCATGTATTAATGTGTTTATGGTTATTTTGTAATAAGTTTTTGTTATTACAATAATCAATTATTGGAAATATAAGATTGATATATTACTCTATTACTTTACACATTTTTTTAAATAAATGTTCTAATTTAAAAGATTAGAAATGTTAGTGGAAAAACTGCATATAAGAGGGCTATTTTTGACTGACAAATGTGCATGGGTGTTTTTGATTCAGATGGAGGTGTGAAGACAACACTTGGTCAGTCCTGTGGTTGGAAAATTGTCAAACTTGTAAAGCGTGCGCAGGTACAAACAAACTATTTCTTTTAGTTTGGCTGGAATAAAAGCAGTTTTCACTTTAAACAATATTATAAACCCACTTAAGAAATATATTTGTTTCAATTGTCTACAGAACAAATCACTATTTCCAGCGACTTGCCTAATTATGCTAACTTACTCAATTAACATAATAGCCTAGTTAAGTTTTTAAAGCAACACTTTAAAAGTATTTTTAAAAGAATTACAATTGCACAGGAGGGCGAATAATTCTGACTTCAACTGTATTTCCATATAACTTCATATAAACTTGAAATATAATATAATACCTTTGATTTTATTGAGATTTATTGCGATTATTTCAGTGCTAAAGTGAATTGTTTCTCCACTGATGTTCTCAGTCTGTATTGAGCATCTTCCTGTCAGCCACTCTACAGGAAATTATGTCATACGCTGTGGCCTCTAACTGGAGCTCTGTGTATCACGTTTTTTTTTCCTTATATAGACAGAAGATAAGTTTAAGCTTGAGTCTGGGATTTGTGGTAGTAGACTAGCAGGTTTTTTTATCAGTCTTAAAATCAAGTCATGAGGTTTTGCATTTTTTTGTTTATCTTTTATCAGTTTGACGATGCATGTGCTTGTGGACGTTTGTGGTGAACATGTGGCTCAAATGACTTCAAAACTAAAGGCCTCTGATGTGGTGCAATGACTGGATCTTTAAACTCTCATGTTATATACATTGAACCTCCAGTGCTATACAGAATAATAGCTCTTTTTTTAAAACTGACCTTTATGTTTCTTTAACAAACAAAAGATTTGACAGATATTATATAATTGGTCACATTTTACAATAAGATTCTGTTAGCTGATGTATTTATTAACATGAATCAAAAATAACTAGATGTGTACAGCATTTATTAATCACAATAAAAAATCCAGAGTTATGCGGTGTGTTAAAAATGAATTACTTTTTTTTAACTTTATTTTACATTAACTTTAACAAAGATTAATAAAAACAGTAATAAATACATCATTCATTGTTTATTCATGTCAGGTAATACACTGAATAACATTGACTAATGGAATTTTAATCTTTCTGTTGAATCCAAAAATAGACTTTTCAGAAATGAGACAACTTTTCAATACATAAGTTTCTCTCTAAAATAGTTACATGAAAATATGGTATAATTCATTCATTCATTCATTTTCCTTCGGCTTACTCCTTTTATTCATCAGGGGTCACCACAGTGGATTGAACCACCAACTTATCCATACACAGCGGATGCTTCTCCAGCTGCAACCCAGTACTGGGAAACATCCATACACACATTAACAGACTACAGCCAACGCAAGGAGAACATGCAAACTCCACACAGAAATGCCAACTGACCCAGCCGGGACTCAAACCAGCAACCTTCTTGCTGTGAGGCGACAGTGCTAACCACTGAGCCACCGTGTCACCCCTATGGTATAATGTTCTGTATTATTTAGCATTTTTACAGGTGCTTTATATTTATTTTAAAGGGGACCTATTATGCCCCTTATTACAAGATGTAAACTAGTTCTCTGTTGTCCCTAGAGTGTGTATGTGAAGTTTCAGCTAAAATAACCAACAAATCTTTTTCATATATCTCTTTGAAACTGCCCCTTTTAGACTGTGGTCCAAATTGTGCCGTTTTGGTGACTGACGCTTTGAATTCAAATGAGAATGTGAGCCAGCCCTCTTTTCAAGAGTGAGCGGAGCTACAAAAGCCTATGGGCCCTATCATACACCCGGCGCAATACGGCGCAAGACATGTATGGCCCGATTTGTTGCTATTTTCAGACCAGTGCAACCCTAATTTTCACGTTTTGCGCCATGTTGTTTAAATAGCAAATCCATTTGCGCCAATATGTGGACTCATGGATGTGACGGTCAAACGAAACAAACAAAAACAACAAACGAAATAACAAACAAAATTAAATATGTAGGCTAATGAATATCTTCAGTGGAGTGCGTACAACACCGTTTCCTTATCCATGAAAAGTAAAGGAGTAAAGTAAAGAGTAAAAGTAAAGTAAAGTGAAAGTAAAGAGGCCGAATGGAGGAGGCTCATTTTTTATCCTTGCTCTGCAGATGATCTGTTTAACTGTTTTCTCGCTAGTGAAGCGTTAAGTTTTTCCTCTTACAAAGTCCGCCATGTAAATAGCAAATGCGCCATGGCATGACGAAACTGACTCTTAAAGGGAATGGGAGATGAGACTCTGATTGGTTTGCAGGTAATGCTCAAAACCCATAACTCATTAAGAGAATAAGCACAACCCTGTTAGACCTTGCGCCAGGGCACAAACTGTATTTTTCCGTCCTTAAAATAGCAAAAGTGGATTCGGACAAGCCCTTAACGCTTTTGCGCCATGCGCTTTAGATTTTGCGCCTATATCGTGGCAAATTCGATACAGGACTAATGTTAAAATGTCAAATGTGGTTAAGAAGAATCGTAAACTCGTCATTTATAATCCCTCGCTAACATTATCTTCGGCAAGAATGGCACAAAAACTGTTAAAACTAATGACAGATGGCTGCTTCTTACTCAGGGCTGTCTATGCTAATGAGGGAGATACCGTCATTAATGGGCAGAACTTTCCCCCTCTGCTGACATGTACAAATGGAAAATGTGAATCAAAGTGTTTCTGCACTGTTTTTATAAAGAGTGATTACAAAAAAATTTAATTAATACATTTTGACCATTAGAGGCTGGTTATGTTCACAAATTGTTATCACACAACTGCGTTTAAACCTTATAAAAGTGATTTTTGCATAATATGTCCCCTACTATTATTATGTCTAAATATCAAATTCCCCACATTATGTGAAAAGCAGCTTACATGCTCAGCAGCTTGTCAGTGTTTTATTATTACTATTCATTTATCGACTGGTAAATTTCCTATAACAACATACCTTTGTAGTTAAAAACACATACAAACAAGCAGGTTTTTTCCAACCACAACACTGACCTCTATCCCACCTACTCTTTACTTCAACTCAACCCAATTTCCGAAGAGTAACTCATTTTCAGAAGAGATCGCATTCAATGCTTTTACCATCAAAGGCTGCTGCTAAAAGCCTTAAAGTGACTTAAGGTAAAGTGCATCACTTTACGTGAATAAGGTTATTATATTTAACTTTTTAAGAGTCATGGTGATCCAGTTCAATAAAAATTGTTATTAATGTCAAGTATGGCTGTAAGTCAATTAAACACACTACTGTAAAAATTTACCACAGATTGCCATTCAAAGCATTATTATGACAGATTATTAAAATTTTGGAAAAAAACATTACCACCACCTATTTAGCAATATGGGAATTAGATTAAATCAATGACAAAAAGTTTAATTCTGGTTGGAAATTGCTTAATTTTTACAGCCATACTTGACATTAATAACAATTTTTATTGAACTGGATCACCATGACTCTTAAAAAGTTAAATATAATAACCTTATTCACGTAAAGTGATGCACTTTACCTTTTTTAAATGCATTTGATTGTAATTTTGGCACTGTGTTTGTGTGGAATCATGTAGATACAGTTTGCTGTCCTTTAGTATAGGGAAGTGTGTATAAAGGCAGACCTCTTTACGCTTCTCTCTTTCAGTCTCAGTATCAAGGAGGAACATGTCAGATGGTGTGAGGGGTCACAAACCTGTGATGGAAATCTGTATGTACCTTTCTGTTAGTGTCTTTTCTGTTTCTTTGTTGATTTATACATTTTATCTGCTCAGTTTCAGCAATCAGACTTACATTTTAGCATATATTTGAACAATTAGTGAATTACAATAATGGGCTAAAGCTAAAGAGGATGTTCTGGAGTTTAGTAATAATTCCATTCTGTCTTGGTATATGTTTGGTTAAATTAATTTATTATTATTATTATTATTTATTATTCAAATTAACAATAATTTGAATGTTTTTTCTCTTTCATATAGAGATTTTAATTTCAACCTGTTCGTAGACAATCCTCAAAATGCTTCATTTTTTTATCCTAATGCTTACATTTTTACAGTGTAAGTAACTGTTTTACTTTTTCTTTGTAAAAAAATGTCTTTGAAATTGTTATAAACTCATTTTAAGGCAAATATAAAGTATTTTTCAAGTGTCTCATTTTGACCCATTGTCTTTCATACTGATTCCATTAAGGCGACTCTAAGACTAAATGAAAAGCTGACTTAATGTGTTTATATTGTACTTGGTGAAGAAACCATGTCTACCACGCTCAATACTAACTCTCATTTATTTCAATTTTAGGCAGCTCAGAAACTACAGAAGTTCAGAATTATCTGAAGATTGTTCAGGCTGGAGAAACTGTTAACTTCACTTGTATTTTATCAAATGATATAAGAAAAAGTGTGGTTTGGGTCAAACAAAGTGTTGGAAAGAAACCTCTTCCACTCGTTTCATCATTTCAAACTGTAGATTACAGATTTGAAAATGACTTTGACAAACAAAATCGCTTTTTTGTAACAAAAGATGACGTCAGTTTTAATCTGAGCATCACAAACACAGAAGTATCAGACTCTGCAACTTATTATTGTATAACATATGCATATCAATTCGCATTTGGGAACAGCACTGACCTCATTGTGAAAGGTAAGCAGATTATTAACTTACTCTTCTAAATTGCATTAATTAGCAATATACTGTCATTGTTTATTTCTTTTCTTTTCAGCTGGTGAAGTGAAGATCGAGTCTGAGCATCAGAGATCATCATCAGAGTCTCCAGCAGAGGATCTGCAGTGCAGCATTATCTCTCAAAGCTGTGAAGAAGAACACAAGGTCTACTGGTTCAGACAGGGCTCTGGAAAATCTCCCCCAGGAGTGATCTACACCCAGGACAGCAGGAGCGCTCAGTGTGAGAAGAGCTCTGATCTCAACTCCACTGCACACAAATGCATCTACAGCCTGCCCAAGACTGATAAAGATCCCGCCATTTACTACTGCGCTGTGGCCGCTTGTGGACAAATACTGCTCGGAGACGGACGGAAAGCTGGGTTGAAAGGTGCACATTTACATTTGTTTCATTATATCCTGTAACACCAGTATTTTTTTAATAATATAGCCTATATTTTTCCATTGCTACAGATGAATGTTTTCAGACACATTGGATTACAGCTGTTCTGATCGTAACAGCTTTATCTGTAATTGTGAATATCATTTTAAGTGCACAATTGCACAAGTACAGGCAAAAGGGTATGCATTATTTAATGTCTTTATTTCACTATGTATGTTAACATCTCCAATTTAAATTCAAATAGAGCCTTTGATTCATAGCTGTAATTTGTAAACTATCATTCTTTCTTCAAGATGGGTTTTACACCACTCAGAGCCATCAGTTAACGGTAAGCAATCAAACTTCATTCTTCTGTTGAAAACAAAAGAAGATATTTTGAAGAATGTTATAAACCATTGACTTCCATAGTAGGAAACAAAAATGCTACAGTAAGCCATTAGTTACAGATTTCCAACATTTTTCAAAATAACTTATTTTGTCTTCAACAGAAAAGCCAAACAGGCTTGTGACAAGCAAAGGGAGAGTAAACAATGGCAGAATATTCAGTTTTGTGTGAACTATCCCTTGAAATGTTTTCAAAATGTATCGAATGATAAGGTTTCACAACAAATAACCCATTCCCATAATGTAAATTGAATGAGTAACACATTTCCATTGTGCTTAATTTTTCATACAAATAATGTAACTCTTGGTAAACAGTTCTACTGAAACGACTCCCATACCATCAAAAAAGCATCAAAAAGCTGTACAGTATATATAGGCAGTATAAAAACACAAGAGATGTTCTCAGACCAGCATATTCTGCAGTCCAGATTTCAGTGACATACATAACATATATATTATTTAACTCTAGTAGCTAACCATAAATACATACATACATACATACATACTGTACATACACTGAAAAAAGTTATTCATTGGATTTACTCAATTTTTTAAGGTAAGTTGTTTGCAAAAAATTTATATGAGCTGAATTTAAACAAACTAAATTTATTAATGTTCAACTTAATTTGTTTGTTTAAATTCAGCTTATATAAATTGTTTGTACCAATTTGCAATGAACTATTTTTTTCAGTGTACATGCATAACACAGATAAAGATACATATAAGCTTGTATGCAGAGAGCCTGCTTTTTGCAGGTACAATTCACACCTTTAATTTAGAAGCAGGGTTATGAAACCTACACCGCAGCGGCAACAGTGTTATGATCTTGTGACTTGCTTTGAACAGTTATAGAAACACTGCATTGTACTGTATAATTGTTTCAGGAAAATATCAAACAGGGATGAAAAACACTTGTTGCCTTTCCAGCCTGTCAACTGCATTCTGAGTTTTCAATAATTATGACAAGAATTATATAATTATCATGCGATTATCAATGATAATAACACCACAAATATGCAAACAATAATTCTGGAAAATGATACTTATGAGCCACAAAAAAAAAAAAAAGTTGATCCTTGGATAAATTATGATCTGCAAAATACATGAAGCAAAATAACCCAGGATTACTTTTATATAAGATTTACTCTAGGTATTACGCAGGGATAAGTATTACAGAGTGAAAAGCCATTATGAATACAGCAAGCTTTATCAATGTTACCCATATATAGAATACAGATATTTGTTATTGTGTGGGTAAATGTAGCAATATTAATTTCTGTTCTGTGTCAGGTGGATCACGCTGATGATTTGAATTACGCTGCTTTGAGCTTCCAACAAAATCCCTCCACATCAAGAAGATTAGTGGAAAGAAACATACAAGATACGTCTTTGTATGCACATACAAGACATCAACAAATGTAGCATGAATTGACTGGGTTTTTCTTATATAGTAGTATCTATTGAGACATTTTGTGTGAAAACTAATTCGCAGGCGACAAAGAAATTACAAAATGTTCCAACATTGTTTTAAAAAAACCTCTGTCCGTGGTACTGAAATAACAGTCTTGAGTGATAGTATTTTTAGTAAGCATGACTTCATTAATACTGAATCTATGCCGAATGATTTAATTAATGATATGATTGTTCACAAAGATAGTCAGAGTATTAATAAACTGCTCATGTATGTACAGACTCACACAAACACTTGCAGTTTCTACAGTATGTGTAATACAATGATTGATTCAATATTGAATTGTAATTGTATAGCTTTTCTTGACATGCTCTTGTAGGATGTGGTTCAACTTTTTATTTATTTTACACATTGTTTATGTCATACTGTAAGTAAAGCAATTATGTGTTTAAATGTGTTCATGTAATTTAAAAACTATATTGCAAATAAAAATGAGGACTAACATTCTATGTGGAGGTCAATGTACAATTAACTGTGATATTTTATTTTGCTGCGATTTATATTACGATATGAATACTATTTCAGCAGATGACTTGAATAGCTCTATTTGGAATGAAATCATTAACGTAGATTGAATCTTGTAGAGGAGTGAATCAAGAAATTGCAAGTATAAATAAATAAGATAAAAGTGAAATAAGTAGTCAGATATTAAGGTACAGTAATATGATACAATATTATCATGATATTTTGTCCTCGATAATGATAGATCACAATATCAGCGATATATCACAAGAAAACCATCCACAATATATCATGATATTTGTAAATGAAGAGGGAAAAATGCATCAAAAAGTTATAAGATGTATTTCTTTTATTAACAGCACATATTTCTTAGAATCGCAACATTGATATATGTTTGATCCACCATTACGAGAAGCGCCACCTCATGAATATTGTTATTTTGTCCTGCCCCTATTAAATAATCAACTGTAAATGTAAAATAACTGTAAAACACTGTACATTCTTTATTGCTGATCAACAATAATAATCCCAACTCCACATTGCAGATGCTGTAATGTGACTATTGCGAATGCACACATTGCGATATCGATGCGGAAACGATATAATGTGCAGCCCTAGTTATAATTTTTCAAAGTCAGATATTTTTATATTATAATAATAATCAGAAGTGATTATTCTGCTCCATGTTTACTAGACTGTGCAAAATTAGCTAATTTATTAAATATAAAAATTGTTGACAATTGGTAAGACACTTTAAGGTTGTGGAAAGTGAAATGTATAGAGAATAAAACAGGCAAAGAGGAAAAATGACAAACAAAATGTGCAAATGATTTTCCTCTGGTGAAGAAATATCATAAAAATAATCATCAGAATCAGAATCAGAATCAGAATCGGTTTTTATTGCCAAGTGTGCTTACACACACAAGGAATTTGTTTTGGCTACAGAAGCTTCCAGTGTACATAAAGTGACAAGTGACAACACAAAATAAATATGAGGAAAAAAATAAAATAAAATAAAATAAAATACGACAAACATTAAACAGAGATGCAGTTAGACAATAGAGCTCTGGATGATGAATTGTTGTACAGATTTGTTATAAATATACAAGTTTTACAAGTTATAAGGTGCTGTGTACAAATGCGTAGGAGAAAGTATTGCATTGTATACTGTTATAAGGTGCTGTGT
>CAIGQV010000818.1:24976045-24988007 GCA_903798115.1 Danio jaintianensis | reverse complement strand
AGTATTGCATTGTATACTGTTATAAGGTGCTGTGTTCAAATGCGTATGGAGAAAGTATTGCATTGTATACTGTTTTAAGGTGCTGTGTTCAAATGCGTATGGAGAAAGTATTGCATTGTATACTGTTATAAGGTGCTGTGTACAAATGCGTATGAAAAAGTATTGCACATGTTTATTGCACGGATATATTTATCATGGAGGCATACAAATATACACTGTAAAAAATATCCATAAATTATCAGTTTTCTGTATTTTGTGATTCAGGTGTTTATTTTTCCCCATTTATTTATGCTTTTGAATTGCATTATGGGACCTTGATCTTTCTTCCAACAACTTTAACCTCAAAAAAGTTAGAAAAAGTGACTACTATGAACATATTTAATAGTTAAAGTGATATATTGTCTTGGTTGATGTTGTATATTATGCTGCAAAATCCTTGTAATAAACTGCCAGTACATTTGTTGTTATTTTACAGATTATTTCTCTATATATTATTTCTTATATTATTTCAAACTACTAAAATGTCAATAAAAGTCACTTTGTTAAACTGTAGAGTTGAACTTTCAACATCAAAAGTCGACAGAGCAGAGATCAACATCCCATAATGCAATTCACAACTGTTAATAAATGGAAAACAATTGTGAATCACAAAATACAGAAACTTTTAAGTAACAGATATGTTTTACAGTGTAGGCTGTAAGGCCGGCTGTGAGGTTGCCATTAGCATGGCTAAATCCAGACCAATGGCTTCTGGCCCTGAATGAAAAAAGTATATAAATCTAATAAATGGCTTACAATAATAAAATGTTGCTAGTTTTATAACTCCTGTTTGCTTATGTTGCTTTCAGATCAGAGTGATAAATATTATGTTTTAACATCAGGATTTGCTGAATCACAAGCACAGGAACAACTCAGCAAGATTTGCCTGTCAGGCCACTCGTGTCAGCTTTGATATATTTTTGGTAGTTTTCCAACCACAGGACAGACAAGTCGTGTTTATCTCACCACCCACACTCATTACGACCCACAAACACCACTCCAAGCAGATAGTTTTTTTTGTTTTTGTCTTTTTTCCATTTCATGCATCACTTTTTTTTTTTTAGTTATGAGCACTATAATAGAGCAAGTGCGCAAATGATTGAAATAGACTGATTTAATAACAGGCATGTTATTAAATAAAGCATAAAATAAAGCATTTAACAAATGCTTTAGTATATTCAGGAAATAAATTCACTCAGAAATGTTACTGCTAGTAAATTTCAGTTAAAATGGAACTGCAAATACTGTGTTGAATTACGCATGAAATTGAGGTACACTGTAAAAAAATTGCTGACTTATTTTTTTAAGTTAAATCAAATGAACTTTTCTAGTCATCTCAACTTACATAAATCAGAAATATTAAGCTTTGTATAACTTCAAAATTTTAGTTGAAACCTGATTAACTTATTAAAATAATTTAAAGCATTATACAAATATTTGTTGTCTTGACTTTTCTCATCGAGTTCTTTTACAGTGTATACTGTAAAAAAAAAAACAGTAGTTTTTTTTTACATACTCCATTAATATTTATGCACAACATAACTTTTTCCTTTTTTCGTCATGTTTTGCAAATGACAAAAAGCAAAGCGACAAAATAATAATGCAAAACAATATTGTATTTATTTGATTTAGTCATAACTCATTATTTGCTTCATAAATATGTGACCACACGGTCCAAATACTTCAATTAGATTACAATTCTGAACATGACATTATGATGATAAAAAGAGGCAGGCACAGACAAACCATTGATCACAAGTTCTAAGACTTTTGCACTTCAACCAGCCTCAGTTTTGGCCATGAATTTCTGCTGTTGCACAATAGCTGTGAAGAATCTTTTACTGTGGTCAAAATGTGAAAGCAGGAAGGAAGAAAACATGTTCACGCCAAGCTGCTGTTTGAAAAACTTTCCATATGACACCTTACCGAAATACAGTATTCATAAACGTTATACACAATCATAAAGGTCACACACTAACATCTACACACACACAACATATGGATTTACACATTTAAAACAATAAATTTACTTTAAGCTGTTAATAGATTAATTTCTCAATGAACATTTCATATTATATTTAGGTATGAATGTGATCAGTCAACAGTAAACTTTAGATTTGCAGCATGTGCATGAACGCTGCATTAACATTAAGGTGAATCAGCCAATGAAATCGTGTAAATGTGTTTTTCTTTAGTACAGGGAGGTACAGTATATATAGATGAGCGTCTCTGTGTCTTTCTCTTTTGGACTGTGTTGAAGAGGAAGACGAAACCTCATGGCTTCCACACCAAAACCAGCCTTGATCTTTAATGAAGTCTGTAAGTAAAGATTTCAGAGTCTCCTTCATGCAATTATTAATTTACCTAAATTATTAACTACTTATTTACTTAAACTTCTTTTTTTTGATTCAGCTATTTAAAGCTAAATATATCCAAATGTCCATAAAAAAACAAGGGTCACACTTTACAATAAGGTTTCATTAGTTAATATATTTACTAATGTGAATTAAGTATGAACGATTACAGCATTTATTAATCAGTTCAACCTAAATTCAATCTAAGTCAGTTCAATCTAACTCAATAATACAATCCAAATGAATGCTTGTTAACATTTGTTTATGCACCATGAGTTAACCTAAACTAACAATGAACAACTGTATTTTCATTAACTAATGTTATCTAACATGAACAAATACTGTAATAAATGTATTGTTCAATGTTTGTTCATGTTAGTAAATGCATTAACTAATACAACCTTATTGTAAAGTGTTACCAAAATAAGTGGTCCTACATTAAAACTTGTGTTTTAAAATGGTTTTATCAAGCTAAAATTGACATTTCATTTATATGTTTTTACAAGTGAACTAATCAAATCTAGCTTGGGGTTTAACTGTGGACTGTTTCATTTAGGCTTCTTAAATGTTTCATTGTTTATATAAATCATTTTAAAATATGATTCTTTTATTCTAGATGATTCACCCTAAGCAGTTCTGAATCAGCTGATTTTTATCAATCTTCTAAAATGATTCATCGTTTTTTCATCCTATTGCTTTACCTTTTAACATGTAAGTACCTATAGTTTTGCTATGCATAATGAATCAAAGTAAAACTAACCATCTTCCCACCCATAACGCTTGATTTTGATTTTCTTTTTTATTTATAGGCATGTCAGATAATGCAGATATTAAGGCACAGAATCATGTGAAGATTATTCAAGCTGGAGATGCTGTTAACTTGACATGTAGATTTCCAAAAGAGTCAAGAACCAGTTTGGCTTGGGTCAAACAAAGTGTTGGAGAGAAACCTCTTCTAATCGCTTCATCGTATCAAGGTTTAGATGCCAAATATGAAAATGACTTTGACAAACAAAACCGCTTTTCTATAGAAAAAGATGAAGGTAGTTTTAATCTGAGCATTACAAACACAAATGAATCTGATACTGCAACTTACTATTGTGTTTCATATGTGTATGCGTTCACATTTGGGAACAGCACTGACCTCATTGTTAACGGTAAGCAGACATTCACTTAAATGTGCTTCAGTAAGTTCAGTCAAATTAACATTTTGCCGTTTTCTTTTCAGCTGGTGAAGTGAAGATCGATTTTGAGCATCAGAGATCAGCATCAGAGTCTCCAGCAGAGGATCTGCAGTGCAGCATTATCTCTCAGAGCTGTGCAGAAGAACACAAGGTCTACTGGTTCAGACAGGGCTCTGAAAAATCTCCCCCAGGAATGATCTACACTCAGGACAGCAGGAGCGCTCAGTGTGAGAAGAGCTCTGATCTCAACTCCACTGCACACAAATGCATCTACAGCCTGCCCAAGACTGATAAAGATCCCGCTATCTACTACTGCGCTGTGGCCGCTTGTGGGCAAATACTGCTCGGGGATGCGAGAAACTTCCCAGGTGCACATAACCGCTGCATAATTTGTCAGATTTACAGATTTTCTTTTGCTACTTTTTTTAAATTTCTACATTTTTCCTCAAGGTTTTCAGACACCTTGGAAGACAGTTGCTCTGGTGTTGGCAATTTCAAACAGTTTATCAATTATTGTCATCATATTTCTGGGCACGCAGTTGTACAAGTTTCAAAAGAAAGGTAGTAATTACACCAAGACACTTTACTATATCTGAATAATTATTTCATGCACTATAACTGCAGTTTTGTGTTGCAATATTGTTTTCAAGACAAGACACAGAACATTCAACTTGGTCACTTAATGGTGAGCATTTCAATGTTTAATGTGATTTGTATATAAATGTTTTAAAACAACCATTAGATGACTTTACTTTTAAAATAGTGAGTAAACCATTGCTTTTAAAATGATAAGTTGACTTTAACAAATGTGAGTAAATGCATTGCCTTAAAATTAAGTACATGAACTACAGTGCTCAGCATAAATGAGTACACCCCATTTTAAAAAACAAATATTTTTATCCTTTTCTCAGTGAATATAGGTAATATATTTTGATGCATTTGACCAAAACAGATTTATCAAACAGATATATTTTTTAAAACAATATTTTAGTCACCAAACATCTTAGAAATAGAAAGATAATACATTTAACTACAAAAGTTCAACAAAAATGCATATATATTTATTGTTTCTCTTGATTTTTCCTCTTGTAAACCAAATTATTCAGCAACTGTTACTGTTTTAGTTTGGGAAGGTCATTTTTGAGAAAATGCCTTTGACGTTGAGGGAGAGAAGGACATCGATATTTGTTTGGTTATTGTCACTGTGTTTGTATATGGAAAATCAAATATTGAACACAGTAGAATTTTTCTTTCTTACTTCATAATGTATAACATTTTATTTATTTTATCATGAATATAATATTGTAATTCTAGCATCCTAAAAAATATGAATTTAAAAGAGAGATTTGTGAGGGGTGTACTCATACATGCTGAGCACTGTATGTGCAGAATTATAAAAATTAAGTCTACTTAACAGTTCCAAGTTTCAAAAGGTTCACTCACTTTTTTTTTTTAGTAAAGTCAATGGTAACACATTAATTTAGGTCACAATTCATGCTATTAACTACTAGCTTATTACCTGCCTATTATTAAAATATTAACTGTTCATTAGTAGTTATAAAGCATGATCTTATTCTGCATCTCTAATCCTAAAACTAACTTCTACTGTACCTTAGTAACTATTAATAAACAGCTTATTAATAGTTTCTTAAGCTATTAATGTTAGTTAATGGTTTGTTAATACCATGAATTGTGACCTTAACTAAAGTGTTACCAAGTCAATTTGTCACTGTTATGGCAATGGTTTTTTTTCATAAAAGTAACTAACCGCTTTTACAGTCTAGTCAACTTTTGACAAAATGTTGTAAACTGCTGTTCTAGGATGAAGACAAAGGTGTTTTGAATTATGCTGCACTGAGCTTCCAACAAAAGTCCTCCACATCTAGAAGACCCAAAGAAAAACATTTAAGATAAACATATACTGATTTATGTATGGAATCATTATACTGTTACAAAAATGCTTGTGATTTAAAAAAAAAAAGTTAAACTAATTAAATTTTACTGTTTGAGCTAATGTCATATAGATAATAACTGTAATGTCACAAACTGAAATTAAAGTTTGATATAATTTCATTCATAAATTTTCCTTCGGCTTAGTCCCTTTATTCATCAGGGAACTAGGGAATGTTTTACACAGCAGATGCCCTTCCAGCTGCAACCCAGTACTAGAAAACATCCATACACACTCATTCTCACACATACACTAAGACCAATTTAATTTATTCAATTCACCTATAGCGCATATCTTTGGACTGTGGGGGAAACTAAAGCACCCGGAGGAAAACCACGCAAACACGGGGAGAACATGCAAACTCCACAGAGAAATGCCAACTGACCAAGCCAGTACTCAAACCAGCGACCTTCTTACAAAAATTTTAGATCAACTGGTTTGTTGTAAATGTCTGAAGTTTAGGATGAAATCCCTGTCCGTGGTACTGAAATACCATGTTAATAATGACCATTTTTGTGCAATATTTTGCAGTCATATTGACTGTAATATAGAGTGCTACAGTACAAACACACACTGTTAATTTTATGATTGACGCCTACATCAAGTCAGTAAATATTTTTCATAAATTGAAAAGAGAGATTTTATATGCGTATAAGTATCACCTTATAATCCATGACTAAATAATGATATAATGTAAAAATGTCCTTTTTTGTTATTGTTAAAATAAAATGAATGACCAAAAATATAATAGAAACCAAACTACGCAAATCACTGCTTCATAATATTAGTAAGACTGTTATTAATTTCAATTTTATTGCATTACAAATACACTCAAAGCTAAGGTTGTGAATCTATCTGCATATTAAATATCTTTACTCTTTAGTTAATTTAAGAGATTAATCAATCAGATTGTGGCACATCTTTAGACTGCTTCATTTTTTTTCTAAAGAGAGTCTACATATTTGACAAAAAGAGATGAAGCCCAGTATTATTACTAAGTGGTTCATGAGACCCCTCTAGTGGAGAAATTCTGCAAAAATTCCACAATGAGACCATAAAAGTGAGGCCTGCAGCATAATAAACTGCATTCAAATAAATCAGATCTAACTCTTCCCTAAATTAATAAACACTTAATATATTTCGGGTAAAATCTGTTTTTTTATTTTCTGAATGCTTCAATTTTACTAATTAAAAAGACATTTAATTAAGCACATCCATTTAAAAGCACAGCATATACTGTATACAGTACCTTAAAAAAATTACATATATGTCTCATTAAATTCATATATTGTAACCAGTTAGTTCAGCTGAGCGAATTAGGTGGTGTGTGTGATGTTGACTCAGAGAAAAGTGTGAACACACCAGCTGGTCAGTTCTGTGGTTGGAAAATGCTCAAACCGCACCGTGCACAAAGGGCACAAAGTGATGCATGCAAAAGCACAAAGGTGCACAAACACATCTGAACATAAAAACTTGAAGTGTCTATTTAATCAGTTAACAAACAGGCAAAACATTGCAAATAAATTAATTAATAAAAACAACACAATTCTACAGATTTTAAAAAATAATGTAAAAATAATGACAAGAAAAATGAATGAAAAAAAATTAATCTAAATCACCTGAAAATAATAAAAAGATTAACATGACTTTTCAAGAGAGACTTTTCATTTAGAAATATTCATAGTTTAATTATTTGAATCTGTCGAGTGTTGTCAGTAATGTCTAATACTGTATGTTTGAGAAATGTTTATCCGCTGCAGTTCACCACATCAGTTCTCAGCTTGTACTGAGCAGTTTCTTCCTGTCAGTCAGTCTACAGGAAATTATGTATTTTGTTTCTGCCTTCTGATTTGTTGGTCTCATGTTCAAACAAAAGTTGACTTTGAAGGAGAGTCTGTATTTTTCTTTTTTTCTTTTTTTAGTAGAGGCACAACCATTATATCAGAACATTCCAGGGTTATAACATAACAACCCAATGTAAACTATAAATTAGGCACCTTTTGTCACCCCAACCACCTGCCCACTACATGTTTTTAACATATGTTATGATATATTGTTTAACATTATACATTTGTATATTTTGATATCCATCTGTTATCTAAATGTGCCAGAAAAGAAAGTCAATTAAATGGCAATTATTGTCAACAAACATTGAATTTTTGTTATCTCTATTAATTTCTTCAGTGTATGTGCCTAAATGTGCCACAGTGTTGTGTAATTATGTCAATTAGAAAACAATAATGACCTTGTTAATGACAAGAATACACTTAGTGTGTGATTGTGTGTGCGATTGTGTGTGTGCAAGCTTTACTTGTGAAGGCTCAAGTGTCCTAACTTACAGTAGATAATTATGACCTACTAGTGAGGACATTTCACTGGTCCTCACTAATTAAAAATGCTAATGAATTGGCCAGAGGATGTTTTTATTAGTATCTAATGATTGACACTTTTTTCTGTGAGGGTTGGGTTTAGGGGTAGAGGTATGGTTAGGCCCATAGACAATATCCTTAAGCTGATAGAAAAATAATGGACGTCTATTTAATGTCCTCACTAAAATAGAAAAGCAGTTTGTGTGCGTTTTTGTGTACTTGTTTGATAAAAAACCTGATTGTGTCATACCTGTGGTTTGTGTGTGTGTGTTTCACACTACAGTCTTCACACCCGTGTGAATCCTTTGTGACAAAGTCATTGTCTTTCTCAAAGATTTCTCCCAGTTGTGCAACTGCTATATGAGAGTGTCACATAGTGAGATGGTTCTTTTTCACATCTGAAGCTTTTACTTTACTGCAAACAAGTAAATCCATAACATGTTTTGTTAATATGTATATATTATCTGTTATAATACAACCCCAAATCAGGAAAAAGTTGGGAAAGTATGGCAAACAATACAACAAACATTATTTAATGTGTTCCTCATCATTTTTATTGGCTTTTTTTCCAATTATTTAAATTTTGTTTCTTGCAACACAGTTCAAAATAAGTTGGAACAGTAAAGCATTTACCACTTTGTAATGTTGCCATTCCCTTTCACAACACTTAAAAGATGTTTAGGGACTGAAGCCACAAGGTGATGAAGTGTTTCAGGTGTAATTTTGTCCCATTCCTCCTGCAAACAAGTTTTCATTTTAAAGGAAATGGCACTCTTTAAAGTGTCAGTGAGTGTATGTCACAGTTTAGTTTCTGCAGAGAATGGCCTCTGAGTCTGTTTTCACACCTCTAGATGCATCAACACCACAGCATGTGAAACCTCAGCTATTCTTCCACTGCTAGAAAAAAAGCCTTATCTGAGCCCTGCAGACACACAACTATTAACAGACACTGATAACATACTCTCTGACACTTGATAGTCAGCCTTAAAGTCTATAAGACACAGATTTGTCATTTCAGCACCATGGACAGAGATATGAATAATTTTTGCATTGGAAAATAATCTAACATAGCTTTATACATAGTCATGCAGAATAAAACAACAGGCTTTTGTGAGCATAATCTCAATAAGATAATATTGAAATAAAATGAATTCAAACTAACATAATCTGACAAATCTTAAAATCAGTAAACTAGGATTGCTATGAAACATATTTAGTTCAGAAGAACAGATTCAGAAGCTTTTAATATGCCATGTTTAATGTTGCTTATCTTTAATTAGCAAACTTCTTCCCCTACTCAATCAGTGACATCTTTGATTTCAAACTGATCTGATCTAAAAAGGACATTTGAGTTTCTTAACCATAAACATACACAACATCACATCATTAAAGTCTAGACAGAACACAGAGAAGGGAACAACATGATAAAAGCACGTGCAGTATACAGCCAAATGCATTTTTTTTTAGACTTTTTTTTATTTTAAGATTTTTGACTGTACTACTATGATCAAAACTTAAACCACAGATTCAGACCCAGTCCATATAAGGAGAGTATGTGACTGTGGCTCTCACTGAAGTCAGAAGGCAGTGACGAGTTTCATCACTTCCTGCTAAAAGGACAGGAAGAAACTGAGCGTGAGAGATGCTGGAGTGAACATGAGCAGATATATATATATGTCTCATCTTATTTTAACTTGTTTGAAGGTGCCACATTTGTGGTTACATGTTTTAGAAGTTCAGAATGAAAAAAAAAGATCATCATTATGCCTGTACAGTTTATACATTATGAAATTATTTATAAAAAGTAACTTTCTGTGTGAATAAATGGTGGCATACAAATTAAATTAGTCACATTCAGTACATTCAGCATGTGAAGACAGTATAAACAACAAAGTCCAGTCCACAGGTTTTTCAAAATATGTGAATTTTTGAATGCAGTTCCCTGTTCCCCACAGTTACCCTGTGTATGCATTTGAAAACCGACAGCTGCCTAAATAAAAACAGAAGAACTGTTTGTGTCTCATATAATTCTTATATATTTACATGCATTTATTTATTGAAAATTTACTTTTTTAATTTATTCCTGATACTGTACTGATACTTTGCTAACAAATAAGGCAAAAATGTTCATCCAATCACAAATAACTCTTTGCTAGTGTGTGTGTCTGAGCTCCGCCCCTAAGCAGGCTATTGTCAAAGCTAATTGAAGGCAAGCCTGAAAAGCTAATGCTAGCGCTGCCTTTATGGAGACTAAAAGTCACTAAAGTGATTGCTAAGACACACACACACATATATATATATATATATATTTATTTTATTTTTTATAAACAGTTACATAATGTACCTAAAGTTTCAAAAAGAGGCTCAACAATCTGAAAAAATCTGCAGTTTTGGTTAAGTCTTCTGTGGATTTGTGCTGGCACAGATTCTGTGTAGGCCTGGCTATTAGCTACCAACATTCTTCAAAATATCTTATGTGTTCATCAGAAAAAAAAGAAGTCAGTAAATTATTTTTATGGGTAAAATAGCCCATTGGGCTGGACTGGAATATTACATTATATTGAATATATAATGTATATAATATTCATTCAGTGGGTTGTCATTGGATTTCCAGTTTTAAGATTCGAATTCTCACCAAACCCCTGGGGTTTCATTTATAAAATCTGCATAGAAACCTTACAAAAAGTGAACGTACACCAGAATAAATGTTAATTACTTTATTAATGATTATGGCTCATTTGATTAAAGTAGTTCAATTAAGTCAATATTTAAGTTAATATGTTTGCTTAAGAGTTTTCTTACAGCTGTGCACATTCTCCCATCAAGTTTGTTTTACTTTAAGAAAAAACAACAACAAGTATTTAGGCTATAATTCTTTTGAAGTCAAGGAGACAAAGCAGCTCTGTTTTCTTTATTTTAGATGTTTTGTTGTTATTGTGGTTATACAGTATTGCAGGATCTCTTACTCTAAACTGTACCATCAAAATTGACTAATATTTTAAAATGTTCAAAGAGAAGATCTGTAACCTCGGACACTCATGCAACAATATTGCATGTATACTTTTGAAAAGTTAACATCGCACCCTGATCACATTAAAAAATGAATGCTAAAACTTAAACAGAGTCTTAACTTAAGACTGATGTCATGGAATGTCATTTTTAACACAAGTAAAATTCAATAGTGAAAGCAAACCATTCAAAAGATCGCAATGTCTTGTCAATTTAATTAACATTCAATCTCCCATGCTAACTGACATGGGAGTCGAAAGCCAGTTTACTATGCAGAACTGTTATCTAATCATAGAAGTATGCATTTACTTAGCGTGGATTGCCCATAAAAGCCACCCATACTCAAAGGTACAAAACAGCGCATTATCTATAGATTTTGATATGTTGGAAAGTAAAAACCCTTTTAACACAATATACTGGGCTTTATTTAGTCTTAAAGTGTGCAAATGTATATTTAAAAAATTATGGGTAGGAGTGAACACCACATGTAACACATGACATGTATTTATCGATTCAAAATACTTTAGGTCCAGCTATTTGTAAATCCCCTTATTTAAACTGCAAAGATTTATCTATTTAATGCTTATCATCAAAAACAAGAAATTTGAGACCCTTATTTCCTGTTTTTTCCAGTGGTAAACCATACAATGTATTTTTAAAGCACTGAAAGAATAATAATTATATCGTTTTGAGAGTGTACATTTTTCCAAAAAGTTAATTAAGTGTTCAATTATAATACATGTATTAATAAATGAGAGAGGGTTTTGTTAAGAGTAATGGAAGGGCAGTTGGTTTAGATTTTTTCCAGTCATTCTGCTGTGGTATGTGGTGTGAAAGCATAAAAGTTAAGATGAAAGTGCATAAGAGCCTCAGTTGACTGAAGAAGAGGCTGATGGACACATGGTGAGGACACATTCATCTACTCTTAATCTCTAGCATGAGTAAATGGATTGATAACATGCTCATTTGTTCACTTTTTATAGGGGAATTCAAAGCACAAGGATCATTTTGGAGGACGACTGATAATGAGATATTACTTCATTTTGTTGCTTTCCT
>CAIGQV010000818.1:24965347-24976035 GCA_903798115.1 Danio jaintianensis | reverse complement strand
ATTACTTTTAGGCAGAAACCTCTGAACACTAGAAGAGCCAGAGCAAAATTCACTCAAGATCAACCTCTGTATGCACAGGTCAGAACACACCAGTAACATTCAGAGGTTTAGAGAAACTTCCATAATGCTGAAAAAGTCATTAAATGTCATTGCAAGATGAAAGTTATGACCATATTGTAAGTTTTTGTATGTTACTGTGTTATTTGATTTTGTACTGTATATTTGTTGTTAGATATTTGAATTAGCTAAAAACATGCTAAAGTGTGGGTCTTTGAGCCAGTATTTGGAGAACAGTATTTGGAGATCAATGCATGAATGTTATTTGACACACTTTGGAATATCAAACAATAAATCTTTTTATTTTACAACATGTCTCAAAAATCTTGTGTGTATTATTCTTCATTTGCACCTGCTAAATAAATAAATGTGCATTCAATAAGAAATTAATTCTTTTTTTAAAAATGAGTGTTGTTTAATGGATATAATTTCTAATAACTATTTTTTTTGTCTTTGCCATGGTGACAGTGAATAATATTTTTCTACTTATTTTGCAAGATACTAGTATTCAGCTTAAAGTACAACATATAGGCTTAACTAGGTTAATTAGGTTAACTAGACAAGATAGCTTAATTAGGCTTTAAGTTTTTGGATAACAGTGGTTTGTTCTGACAAACGAAAAATATGTATATGTTATATTTAAGGCTTATAATATTCACCTTACATTTAAAAAAAAAAAATGTAAAGCTTCTTTTATTCCAGCCTTTTATTTCTTGAGAAATAAAACTTTCTCAAGAAGAAAAAATATTATAGTAAATACTGTGGAAATTTCCTTGCTCTTAAACAGCACTTGGGAAATATTTGAAAAAATAAATAAATAATAAATAAATAAATAAATAAAAAAAGAAAATATCACAGGAGGGCTAATAATTTTGCCTTCAACTGTATGTATTTATATTGCATGTCAGTGTTTGCATGTAAATGTTCTTGTGGAGTTTGCAATTCCAGTTACAGTTATGATGCCAATTGGATTAAGTTAAAACTAATTTATAAAAAGTTATATTTCTAGAGAGCATAGATACACAGGAAGAGGGGCTACAGCTTAAAAACATTAGGGGATATATTTAGCTATGTTTAGTTTACTGGTCTTTCAATGATTACAGTAAATTGGTGCATTATAAACTCATCAGTGCTCAAAAATAAGTTTCAGAATTTCTCAAAGCGATGGTTATCTTTACTGAATAATATATTAGCTATAGTCAACGGTTGGCACTCAGTCAAATTAAAAAGAAACATTCTAATTTAGCATATTTCTCAACGAAAACTTATTAAAATATTATGCTGCATAATTTATGCTTAACCAGAATATAGAATAACTTCTGTTTACAATTTTCCATAATTCAAAACTCTACAATATTAATGGTAAAGTTTGATGTCAGGATTAGCGTGAAAATGAAAGTGTATTATTTTTTTATCTTCAGAGCAATTACAGCATCAGAAAACATAAAAGCTGTATTTGAAATCAGTGTTTACTCTCCACACTTGGATAACCTTAAAGTACTTTACATGTTTTCAAATAAACTCTTCTATTCATCAAATTCTTGAAAAACTTTTTCCATTAAAATATTAAATCAGTCTTTTCTAACATTAAGACATATCTTTGAGTTTTTTTACCAATTTCCCAAAAACAGGTATAATTTCCCCACAACATATGGTCATGTGATAGCTCTCCACAAGCAGTGTTTGCACATGACCTTAAGTCAAAACATGAAATAAAATATTTAAAACACTACACTCAGAAAAGCTATTGCACATATACAATGCAAAATACTGGAAGCCCATTCCCCAATGGCACCTTGTAACAGTGTTCAATTTTGAGGTAAGGCAGCGGCATGAATCATGAACAATGAACAAAAAGGGTTATGAAACCCTCAACAAAATTTTCTGAGATTCTAACAGATTTATGCATTTTGAACATAAATTAAGATAGCTTTAGCATGTATTAGATTCAATTGTAGGGACCAACTGGTTAATTTAGAGATTTACACCTAATTGCAATTCAAATGATCAATACATTTTCAAACTATATTAGGGATGTACCAAATACTCGGTACAGAAACATTCAGCCGAAAGATTTTTATCATCGAAACAACACGGCCAAAACATTATGTTGTGATGTCACAAACAGAAACCATGGCCTGCACGCGCTTGTCTGAAGCAGCATGTCTGCGGTGTGTATATTCCATCTATTCAGATCCTCTGCACGTTATTGTGACTGTACTTTATCCATGTTATAAAGATCATTACTTTAATGTGGAAATAAAGCAGTGTGCATGCGAAATATGTCGGCAGCTAGCTCTCTGCAACTCTCACATGGTCGCCCACTGAAGCTAAGCAGGGCTGCGCCCGATCAGTACCTGGATGCGAGACCACATGGGAAAGCTAGGTTGATGCCAGAAGTGGTGTTAGTGAGACCAGCAGGGAACGCTCAACCTGCAGTCTGTGTGGGTCCTAACGCCCCAGTATATTGATGAGGACTCTATACTGCTCAGTGAGTGCCGAGAGACGTTAAACCGAGGTCCTGACTCTCTGTGGTCATTAAAAATCCCAGGATGTTCTTCAAAAAGAGTAGGGGTTTAAACCCGGCATCCTGGCCAAATATGCCCACTGGCCTCTGTCCATCATGGCCTCCTAACCATCCCCATACCATAATTGGCTTCATCACTCTGTCTCCTCTCCACCAATCAGCTGGTGTGTGGTGTGCGGTCTGGCGCAATATGGCTGCCGTCACATCATTAAAGTGGATGAGGTGATTCCCCCCAAAAATGTGTAAAGCGATTTGAGTGTCCAGAAAATCGCTATATAAAATGTAAAGAATTAGAATTATTATTATTATTATTATTATTAAATGATTCAGACCGCGATGGATGCGGAGAAACCGCGGGGAGACTGACGCCTTTCACACCGTACGCACAAGCAAAGCTGAAGCAGTGTGTGCACAATGCGTAGGGAGAGCAGAATCAGTGAGTAGGCATTTGTCTTCCACACCGGCAGTGTCTACAGCGCGCACCTGATCGGCAGCTGTTGCAGAGATCAATCTATCTCTGTCTATTATATCTAGTTACCTATCTATATATGCATATACTTTTTATTTTTACTTTTAAGGTTCGCGGCAACTTCCCCCCCATGCTGTTTCCTTAACCTGCAAGTCTTTATTTTACAAATTATCTAGATCAAAGAACTGTATGCTTCACAAGCTCTATGAGGAGTGTCGTTCATGTCTTTTCAGGTGCTTGCGCATGCTGTGTGAAAGAGGCTTGAAGGAGGCAGCGCACAGAAATAAAGACGTGTCTCTCTGCAACAGACAGCCCTAAGCAATTCCAGCCGTGGGACACAATAGTCCGAAAATGCACCATTTTTTTAAATTGTATTTAATTTAATTTAAATTATTTATTTTTTCTTATAATCACTCAATCTTTTCTGTTTTATTTCATTTTTTATTTATATATTTTTTCTTGTGTCACTCAATCTCCTTTTCTATGTTTTATCCTGTTCTGTTTTATTTATTTATTTATTATTCTTATATCACTCAATCTCCTTTTTTATGTTTTATTCTTCTGTTTTATTTTATTTTATTCATTTATTTCTTTTTATTTGTTCTTATATCACTCTTATATCAATCTCCTTTTCTGTTTTATTCTTTACTGTTTTATCTTATTTTTTCTTATATCACACAATCTTCTTTTCTCTTTTATTGTTTTCTGTTTTATTTAATTTATTTTTTCTTATATCACTTAATCTCCTTTTCTGTTTTATTTTTTTATTTAGATTTATTTACTTTTCTTACATAACTTAATCTCAGTTTCTATGTTTTATCTTAATGCAACATCATTTAAATGATTACATTTTAAATTATTTGTTTTCTTAAAATGACTTCACAGCTATAAACAAATACAAATAAATAAACAAATAAATAAATCGAAAATAATTAATTGTTTTTAAAACTAAATCTTTACCTGATTTGACAGCTGGACTGCTCTTTATGAGTGGGGTGTAAGACAAATTTACCTAGATGATTACATTAAATTACATTGTTATTTGTTAGACCATCACCATACAAAATATGATAGAAAACCTTATTATAGGTATAATTTATACTTCTAGGTATTTATTGGGCACCAAGTTCAGTAGTGCAGTATGCACTGCGCTCTTTACATTTTGGTGCATTAGTCTTGTAAACAGTATAATTGTTTTTACAAACGTTTCAGCTCAATGCCTTCCTCAGGGTGTCACTGTCAGTGTCACACACTAAGGAAGGCCTTGAGCAAAAACGGTTGTGTTTTATATCTCTGAATATAAACAAAGAAATATAAAGTAATTAACAACTATTGATTTATTGGGACCCCCAAATTTCCGGGGGCACTAAGCAGCTGCATACTTTGCTTATAGGTTAAATCCACCCCTGGCAACAGATGAGGTGTATGTACCCCCCTTGTCTGATAAGTCTAGTAAAATCCTGCAGGAAATTGCCTCAAATTATAATAGTAGGCTATTCTGTTCTTAGTTAGGCTATACTATATATGTGACTATCAGATTGTAGCCATATTTCTGCTAGATATTTTTTAAATTTAACAAAAATGTTAATTTATGCACTGGCCGTATTTAAATACACTCTCTCAAATTTTTCTCAAATGTCAGTCAGATGACAAGCTCAACCACTCAACAGCTAGATGGTTATGTCTGAAGTTCCCATCCACAGAAGTGATAACCCATTGTTGCAATGTGCTAAACAAATATTTTCATAATTTGATTTATTCTTTGAAACTCATTCATTCATTCATTTTAGTCCCTTTGCTTAGTCCCTTTATTAATCTGGGGTCGCCGCAGGGGAATGAACCGCCAACTTATCCAGCATAGGTTTTATGCAGCGGATGCCCTTCCCATCACTAGGAAACAGCCAAACACTCTTATTCACACACATACACTACGGACAATTTTAGCTTACCCAATTCACCTATAGCGCATGTCTTTGGACTGTGGGGGAAACCGGAGCACTCGGAGGAAACCCATGTGAACACGGGGAGAACATGCAGACTCCACACAGAAATGAAAACTGACCCAGCGACAAACCAGCGACCTTCTTGCTGTGAGGGCTACCCACTGCGCCACCGCACCACCCATTCTTTGAAACTGTAATATTAACTTCTGCAATTGCAATGCCTTGATTTATTAAGGTTAGTACACAGTCATAGCCATAAATGCAATGGTACTAATAATTGGCATAATTTATTGTGGTGTTTTGGTTTTCAGCCTTGGTTTTCACTTTTTCAGTTTCGGACAAGTATTTTCATTTCAGTGCATCCCTAAACTATATGTGTGCTAGTAAGTTAATTTTCAAAATCTGAGGAAAACTATCTGCTGTCACTGTCAGTATGGAAAGTCTGTCAGTTTTAGAAATTCAGCAGTGTGTCGAGGCTCAGAGTGTCTGTTTCACGTGAGGTCCTGAGTGCTCTGCATTTTTAAAATGTTCCAACAGTTGGAAAATAAGTAAAAAAAAGTTTGACATGTAGACATATGCATGTGTATCATTACACTCTTAGTTGCAACACAGAAAGTATTCTCTTTAACACCCTACATCTGAATCCACAAAAAAAAAAAGATATAATTAGAGAGAAAGGTCTGGCTGCAGACCGAGTGCACATGCTTTTAATGTGTAACCCTAACCCACGCCTCTAACACTACTCCTCACTGTGACGTCACTAGTTCTGTTAAATGCATGTGTCTGTGTCTGTCAGCATGCATCTGCAAGTCTGCAGCCAAATACAACTCTAGTGTATAAATAAAACAACAAATGTTCAAATGGAGTCAAATGGTTAACACATTAAGATGTGTGTATTTTACCACTTCATTCTCTCATAACTATAACTTAAAACAAAGTGCAATCATTGTGAAAGCTGTTCATTGAGGAAGTTACTTCTGTGGTTTCAATTCAAAGTGTGGTATTAAAAAAATGGTGAGGGTGGTCAAACAGAGGATAGTAGGTGATGTTATGTGCACGTTTCACACAACTTCAAACAAGGCCTGTCACAATAATCAATATATCGACTTATCGCACAAAACATAGACATGACCTCAATCATTTTTGGTGATGCAATATATATATTGCCCATACATAAAACCAATTCTAGCAACATTTTAGCTGATTGTGCAACATCTCTATCTCTGTTGGAGGTGTCAGTGTGGTTAAAAAAATACTATAGTATTTACTATAAATTACTTTAGTATATTTTCATGTGGGTGTCTGACAACTGAAAATAGATCTGGTAGAAGATGTCGCAGCCTCTGTTACTTTTACTTACTTTTACTCTGTAATAAGAACCTTGCACTTTTTTGGAAACATTTATTGCTATTTATTTAGGATATGCGTTTTCACATTCCGATTGCAATGCTTAATTATTAAGTTGTTAAAATGACTATAATTAAATGAAATATTCTTAAGAATAAAATATGATGTGTTCTTTGGAAGAGTGTACTTGCATTTTGATGCTATTATATTGTCATTCTGGAATTATATAATGAGTGGCATAAAATTTTCTTTAAATGACAATAATATCGTTTATCGCAATATATTTTGGTGCAATATATTGTACAAGAAAAAACAGATATTGTGACAGGCCTAAAACAAAGTTAAAATAAGTAGAGACACTCTAAAATCTAAAAGCTGTCCCCTGATGTTCACTCCAGCACCTCTCGCTCTATAATGAACAGTTTCTTCCTGTCTTTTTTTAGCAGGAAATGATGAAACTCGTCTCTGCCTTCTGACTTCAGTAAGAGCCACAGTCACATCCTCTCCTTATATGGACTGGGTCTGAATCCAGAATGACTATTTGATATTTCAAATGGTTTAAATCATACATTTGTCAATTGCAATAACATGGCCAATCAAGCATAAAAGACTGCTGGTGGATCTCTTTAAAAGATTGATTGTTTTTCCCTGATTATTGTAGGGTGAAGACATTCAGATTTTTGCTGCTCAAAATTATTTGATTGCAGAAGGACTCGGCGTAAAGATTTGTGAAGAACATTCATTTGTAAAGTACAGCATGATTACTCCAAAAATGCCTACAAAACGCTTTAGGCCATAAATTCAAATCAAGTCTAAGTGCGGCTTAGTTAACATCCATCATGTTTTTGCAGCAAATGCTTTTAGATTATTTTCTTTTTAATATATTATCTGTTGTGTAATTTTTTACATGTTTTATTCTGAATACAGTTCATTGCTTGTACATATGGGCATTAACAGATCTGAGATCAGACCATATATGTTTGTTGTAATTGTTGTGTTTTTTGGCACTTGATATCAGAAATAAGATAATTTGATTAAAATAAATGCTGTCTTTTGTTTTTAAATATGCTCTGTATAATTTTGCAAAGTATAATGTACCTTTAAGTAATTTTGCATAATCCGAGTGATATGTCTGTTCTGTAATCTCTGCATACACCTACAGGTACATGTCATTAATCTTCAGCTCAAAAATAAAAACAAAATTCTGAGTGGCTTCACAATTCTTTTGCTCAAATGAATAGCCAAATGTAACTCTGTTTGTAGTCTATTATTGTTTCTGTATCTTTTATTCATTACTGCATGTTTTTTAGCAAACATGCAACATTCAAAATATTAAGACATTTAACAAAAACATATCCAGGTATTAAGGGGCACCTAGTTTACCCCTTTTTCCAGATTTAATATAAGTCTTTTGTGTCTCCAGAATGTGTCTGTAAAGTTCAGTTCAAAACACCCATCAGATTATTTATTATACCTTTCAGAAGTTTGTAATTTTTAGCTCTTCGCATCTTGTAGCTGTTTTTGTGGACTGTGCCTTTAATGCTAGTTCTCCCCGCCCACCGTTCCCACGTGCCTGTCAGTGTGCCTCAGTCTCCGCCCTTGGCTGCCTCAAAAAAAACAGACAGACATGAAGGAAGTAGATCTCACGTAACGTTTGTGAGAAATATTACAGTAAGAACTTTCCCAATGAATATTTGATGTATTTGTTGTGGAGTTGCAACAATGAGTCACACACAATGTCGTTACAAAGTTCACTCTCTCACACACACACACACACACACACACAGCGGACACACACACACAGACAGCACGTGTGTTTAGCTTTGCACTGTTTTTGCACGGCAAATGTGACAGGATTAATATCCACTGCTGTATGGATATTCATTATGTTAATGTACAAAATAAAGCTGATTTAACGTCCACAACCCGGGATTGAATCATCTTCTTTCATAATTGTACTGACACGCGGCTGTGGTGATAAAGTAAAGCTGAAGTAAATCGCTGTAATTCATTACAAACATGCACTGTTTTAAAAACATGTTAAACTTGTAAAACTCACTCTTGATCACATTTGATGATGATCGATGATCCTAGCGAATTGAACAGCTTTTTTTCCCGGTTGCTTTGCGCACGTCCTGTCTTGTTGATATGATTATACGCGTTACTACGGAGACATGTTAATACGCAGCTGTCAATCAATTTGTGGGCGGGGAAACCGCACTCCTATGTCAAGTTGCGGTCGGCCTCAAAATGGGAGGGATGTGGATGCTATTTTAACGTCAGGAAATTTTAAAAAAGAGACTTATTGTCTTTATATCACCCCAATATGACTGTGGACACACTATACTTACACACAGTTCTGTCCAAACAGCTTTAAAAAGATGATTTTCATCATAGGTGCCCTTTAAAGTTACTAAAGTGTTTAGTATTGATTGTATTTGTGCTAGCATATTAACATTTTTTCTTAAAATACTTTTAAAAATTAGGCCACTGTTTTTTCAAAATATTACAACTGGCAACTAACTTGCAGCCTTATTGTCCAAAATATGATGTTATTAATACAGTACATGTAACAAACGTGTCTATGCGTGAGGAGAAATATGTAAACAGTCAAAACAATAGGAAAATCTTACTTTTGCATGCAATTTAGTTTTGGAACGCAGTTTGAAGTTCTGTTCACCCAGTATATAGAAAATAGTGGCATAAACATACTGTACTGTATGCATTTCAATACAATCAGCTGTCTAAATAATAAATAAAACCCTTAAACAATTATATGTATTCATTTACTAATTTACTCCTGTTAAATACAGGATTTATTCAGGTTTCATTCAGTCACAAATAACTCTTTGCTGTTCACAAATAGAGTGTGTGAGCGTGTTTCAGATTGTTAGATTCATCAACCAATCAAACTGTTCCATTTGCACCTGCGGTGGCTGTTATTTTCAGATATACCATTCTGTAATTCAATGCAATTATGCATGTCATACCTAATTACTTAATAAGTGTTGCCAAGTCCATGGTTTTCCCACAGAATTGGGCTGCTTTTATGCCATGGTTTTCGTTAGCCCAAGGTTTAATTGAGGGGAAACAAATCCAATTTCAAAAAGAGGAAACCAAAAATAAAAACACAATTAATGCGACTGAACCTCAAATGGTGTCAACTGTCCTTTTAAACTTCATGTCTTGACATCCACAAATGCCCTTATTCAAGCTGTAAAGATTCATATCTTGCAAACTCATCATCAAAGACAGGAACTTTGAGACTTTTGACAGCTTTTCTACTCGTTATATTCATCTTATTTCCTGCTTTTTTTCTGGTAAACAACAATGCATTTTGAAGAACTGAAAGAACACTTTGTAAAGGTTTGAGTGGGCAGTTTAAGCTGAAATGTTTACAAAATATGCCGTAGTGTATGAGAGAGAGAGTAATGGAAAGATGTTTGGGTTAGAATGTTTTTCTAGTCATTCTGATGTGGCATGTGATGTGATGAAAGCATAAAAGTTAAGGTGAGAGTGCATAAAAACCTCAGTTGTCTGAAGCAGAGGCGGATGAACACATGGTGAGGAAGGACACATGCATCTACATTTTTAGCATGTGTGAATGGATTGATAGCTTGATCATTTGTTCTCTATTTTTATAGGAGAATTTAAAGTGCAAGGATAGTTTTGGAAGACGACTGATAGTGACATGTTACTTCATTTTGTTGCTTTCCTCAACTATATGTAAATATCTAAATGTCTCATAAAATATTAATCCATTTAACACTATATAACAATTCCAACTCTTTTCAACTCTTTTGTGCTTTATTTTGCAGTCTGCTCGACAGATTTTGATGTTGTTCAGGAAGATAATGTAAAAATAGTTGAAGCTGGCGGGGATGTAAACTTTACCTGCACATTTCCATGGAATACGCAATTGACAAAAGCATGGATTAAACATACGAATAATGGAAAATCCCTACAAATTGTGTCTTTATATGGAAGTCAAAAGCCAAGTTGGAATCTGAATTTTGAGAAAACAAATCGTTTTAATGCTGCCAAAGGAGATGATTGTTTTAATCTGACCATTTTAAAGACAAAGCCTTCAGACTCTGCAACATATTACTGTGTAGTTTCATCATATCGGGGCACTGGAATGGGTTCAGGAACTCGTTTACTTGTCAGAGGTAAGTTATGTTTATTATTTTATCTCTGATTTGCTTTGTGGTAGCTAATTTTAATTTTGACCATTTCTGTTCTTGTGAAGACGCAGCCGCAGACAGACACACAACTCTTCATCAGTCTTTGATAGACACTGTTGATCCAGGAGATTCAGTCAATTTGCAGTGCAGCATCTTCACTG
>CAIGQV010000818.1:24913455-24926096 GCA_903798115.1 Danio jaintianensis | reverse complement strand
GTTGTCACTGAACGAATGCGCAAATATAAAACCAACTTTACCACAATTATATCTATTTATTTGCTGTCTAATGTTCGTGGGTTACAGCAATAAAAGCCCAGATATTTCTCTTACATGATCAAACCTGTAATTAAGTTTTAGCTTAATGTCGAGGGGAGACATCACACTTGTCTTATTTGATACACTTAAAGCTTTATTTATAATTGTTTAGAACTTTGTTTGGAATGCACACTTACTAGGTTTGCTGCAGGCCTACTGTTTTTAAATCCTTGTTTGGGTCGAGGCTCCTGTGAGGTGAGAAGTGGGTAGTCTGCTGTCGTCCATTTTCGCTGTCTCGACTGGTAAACAGTTGGAAAAAGGGCGGAAAGGCGATTTATTCTTCCCGCTTCAGTCGGCCGATACCATCTCAAAGTAGCAACGTAGGGGAGGACGAAAGGATTAAAGATTATTTTGGAATTAGTTTTATTTGTCAATATTATTAAAACTGGTTTCCTTTAATAATTATCCTTGTGTATTCGTATTTGTTTTCATTTGTTTAGTTTGTTTAGTAAAAGATTTCGTTTGTAGAAACTGTTAATGTATACGTCTCCCCTATGTCACGTAAATTAGTATAACCTCAAGTACAATACCCAAGTACACCTGTGTACTGCTAACAATACACGTTTTAATTGGTAAGCGCGTGGATTGGGCGTCGGTAAACAGGACAGTTGAGAACGAGGCTTATGAATCATACATTATATTAAACAGTGACTCGGTTAATTGTTTATACTTTTTATACCCATTTAATTTATCATTTTGATTGTGGAAAACGTGTCATATGTACATTTACAGTATAAACAAGATTCAATTACTTGTCACGTGTCACACTGGGTCAAAATGAGCATCTTATTTGGAGCCTGCTTAGGGCTCCCCATGTGGTTTCCAGTTAATAAATGTTATGCAAAAAAATGTAATGCGTTGGCTCAAAAAGGCTATACATCAGACCCTATTTGTTTTTTTAAATATAGAAGTGCAAACATAATTCCATAGCTGATTACATTGTGCACATATGCCTAAAATAATTGATGTTGTTGTTTTGACACTTGGAGTAATTTTATCAGTGTTATTATTATTATTATTATTATTATAAATAAACTATAAACTAAATTTTACATGTGAATTAATTAGAACAGCAAGTAAACAATCACACTGCTCTACTGAGAAAAGCACTTATTAGTGTGGCGCAGGCATCGACTCTTCATCAGATGAAAGGTCATTATGTTTGTCATTTTATTTACAGCTAAATTATTTTAATTCATATTACTTGTAGTTAGATTTGACAGGCCTTCACAGAAGGGCATATAATTACAAGGAAATTTTGGCTTGACAAGAGGGCACTTTAGGCATGATGGGGCAACAGGGCAGATGCTCAAGCACTTTTAAAATACAATCGTGAAATCCTGTAACATTCATTTTTTTATATATTCCATGTATGCAGATAGTCTCATTAAATACTGCTTAAGTTTTTGTTCCTATAGCATTTTTTTTTATTTGAAAGAAATATTACGAAGGCACATAAATATCACCTCACACACATACAATACAAACATACTGTATGTACAACTAGGGGGGAAATTATTTCAATTGGAAAATAACAAGTAATTGGAAAGTGTTGCTTTACTTGTGCCGGATGTATAAGAATAGGGCATAATTCGATCTGATTAGAGAGCTAATGTTCGCGTGGTTTCCTCCGGGTGCTTCGGTTTGCCCCCACAAGTCCAATGACATGCGGTATAGGTGAATTGGGTAAGCTAAATTGGCCGTAGTGTGTGTGTGTGTGAATGCAAGATTGTATGGGTGTTTCAAGTGATGGGTTGCTGCTAGAAGGGCATCCGCTGCGTAAAACATATGCTGGATAAGTTGGTGGTTCATTCTGCTGTGGTGACCCCTGATTAATAAAGGGACTAAGCCGAAAAGAAAATGAATGAATAAACAGAGAGCTAATTGTATGTGTCCACAAATATGGTAATAAAATGAATAAAGTCATATTCAGCTGTGTTGTTGGCATGCTAAACCAGAATACAGTGTGTCCTCTTGTTTGCTCTCTCTCTTCACTCTTGAGTATTTGCTGGAGGTTTTTACAGTAGCGTAGGTCACTTCATTGAACTGAATAAAAAGTAGAAGAAAAGATTTTTATTATAATGCTCATTATAGATGGATTATTAGTGACTTGAAATCTGTTTTCATTTATAATATCCTACCTGATTGATGGACAAATCATTATTATCATCTTCATCAGCAGTCTGTATTTGAGATTTTCTCCCTGTTTTAAACAGAGATAAAAGATAATCTTAAACAAAAAAAATAATAATAATAATATGGAGAAAATAATAACAATGAAATAAAAATGCATCATGATCAGACAATGCTTACACTTTTAATTATGTTTTTTGAGATAACAGGATACGTTAGCAGAAATGCTTACCGTTTTTCCTCAGACAGCAAAGCAGAATATTGATTGCAAGACTTATTGCCAGTAATACAGCGAGGCCGATTTGAATGAATAATATTTTTGGGCTCCCAACAGCATCTAAAGCATGCAGAAAAACATATTTAATATTTAATATTTTCTTTTTGTCTTTTCACTTTATTCTTATTTACAATAGTGCAGCCAAAAGCAAGGATAGGTATGCACAATATTTGAAGCCTCTCAGTTCCATCGGAGATTTATTTTTCTAAAATGAAACATTTTCTCAGGCTCCTCTGTGTATGTTTATTATTTTCATAATTATTAATTTTATGAATAGGTTCTTTTTATTGCCCTTGAAGTGAAACAAGTGAACATAAACATAGAAGGCTGAGAAAAAAAGCTAATTTTAGAAGAACATTTTAGAAGAACAGCACTCAGAGGATTTTGCATCTAAACTCTTCATTTGCTTTTATTGACCATACAATGTTGATTCAACCTTTAAAATATGAAAAAAAGGATTTTGCATGATGATTGCACAAAAGCATGATGTATTGTGAAGAGGAACACACTAAACATAGTCATCATGGTTTTTATTTGACAAAGTTATCTTGCAAAAAACTAAAACTGGGCAAACTAGTTTATTAAATATAGATTTTTATCAAAAAGCCAAAATAAAAATGCAAAGAAAAAACTAAAAACTCACATAAATAACGTAAGCACTGACTATAATATAATCAGTTTCAGTGCTTCATTGGATCTCCCCCTTATTCATCATTAATCATTGCTTTATCACAAATGAAACCACTTAAAACTCAGAGAACACAAAAGTTTTAACACTTTCCAAAAAGGCATAAATCCCTTTTGGCCACTGCTGTACACAGTGATCAGTATTGTGGTATTTTAATATTTTATAATTTTTCTGAGTTGGCGGTGTTATTATGTGACATTACATTTATATATGACTAAACTAATAGCATTCTTGTGAAAGTTTGATTCTTTTTCAAATATTTCCCAAGTGCTATTTAACAGCGAGATGTTTTCAGCATATTTTTACACATAATAGTTTTAATAACTTATTTTTAATGACCATTTTAGTTAGCCTTTCCCATGGTGACAGTACATAATATATTTATAGGTATTTTGCAAAACTAGGTTAGGTTTAGTTAAGTTACAATGGGTTACTTAGGCAAGTCATTGGACAACAGTGGTTTGTTCTGTAGCCTAAAAAGAAAAATATATATATTGTAGAGGAGGCTAATAATATTGAGTTTAAAACAAAATAAAAAATAAATAAAAATCATTCCAGCTGAACTAAAAGAAATACGACTTTCTCCAGAAGAATTATATAATATGAAATACTGTGAATTTGTCCTTGCTTTGCTAAACCTCTCTTGGGAAATATTTGAAAAAGAATAAAACATTTCACTGTCTGGAGGGCTAATAATTTTGTCTTCAACTGCAATGCAACTCTTCCATAACTTCTCATGAAAAGATTTTTAAAGTAAAAACCTGACATTTTCCAAATGAACTCACACTTACCTGGATTGAGTTTAGAAACATCTCCAAATAAAGCCTGTCCACATGTGGCCAGTGCACAATAATACATTCCCATTTCTGATGACCTTGATGTTTTTATTGGGAGCTTGTACATGCAGGTTGGTGAAAGACAGTCAGATTCAGTGCTCCCGTCACATGATTTACTTGAGTTTCCATGAATATAAATAAATCCTGGAGGAGATTCTTCTGACCCATGACTGAACCAGTAGAGACGATGTTCATTTCTCACTAACTGATTTTGAATTGAACAGTGAAGAGGCCTTTTTACATCCGACTCAACTTGTTTAAACTCACGCAGCTGTAGATTTGTGGGTTTGTTGATTTTTCTTCCTGTAATAGATGATATTATGAATAATTTTCAGCATTAGAAACTCTTCACCCCAAAAATGGTGTTTCAGTTATTAAAATAAGTTTCAGTTATTTTTCAGTTATTTCTGTTGAACACAAAAGAAGATATTTTGAAGAATGCTGAAAACCTGTAACAAATGACTTCCATAATGTTTGTTTTTCCTACTATGGAAGTTAGTGGCTACAAGTTTCCAACATTCTTCAAAATATCTTCTTTTGTGTTCAACAGAACAAAAAAAACAAAAACTTAAACTGGTTTGTTACAAGTCAAGGGTGAGAAAACAATGGCTGAATTTTCATTTTTGGGTGAACTATGCCTTAAATATGAAGATGAAATGCATGGATTCACCGTTAATAACCAGACGAGTGCCATTTCCAAATTCAATGACATTAGAGAAAGATGTCGCACAATAGTATGATGCTGAATCTGACTGTACAGAGTTCACAATCTTCAGATTAAAACCACCAGTCCCTCTCAACACTTCAAAATGACTGCTGTCAAATTCATTGTGAAATCGGATTTCTGATGAACGTAAAATAGAGGAAGCGATGAGACGTGGTTCTTCTCCAGTGACTTGTTTGTACCACAGTGTCATGCTCATTTGTGAATTTGTGATAAAACAGGGTAAAACTGCTGTATCTCCTTCCTGAATTGATAAAACTGTATCTGGCTGTATGATGTTTCCATACACTGTCTCAGCTGTTAAAAAATGACAAAGTTTAGATTATGATGATCTTCAGAAAGAGCATTAACGTTATTATTTTAATTTGTGTGAATATTATTGAAATGGCACTTACAGACTTCATACAAGAGGAAGACGATCACACAGAGTTGTTTGTTCATCTTTTCTTCATCCAGATCATTCTGTGCTCAGGCTGAGAAAAGTGGCTCACACAGAATTGACCGTTACATGCACTTAGTGTATAAGGTCACATGATTCTTTTAGTAAGCAAATCATCATTCATTTCCTGGAGTTGACACAGTTTTAAAGTGAAGCACAATTTCAACCACAGCTTAAAAGAAATCTGTGGACAAATAATGAAAATATTAGCAGACGATGCATGCAGTTTGGACAGTGAACCTTTAAATTAATTCTAAATTCAATTCAAATTCATTAAATGTAATTATTTAAATTCACACATTAAAATATAACAAATTACTTGATTATTTGGACAGAGCAAGATTTTACATTTCATTTTGAATTATATTTAGTATATGTAGTATAATATGTATGAGCCTGGACCTGAAACCTGATTTGCATTGGTATATTTTTGTATATTATATATATATATAAGTTCCTAGCAATGCCTACTACTAATCAAAAATTTAGTGTAAATCTATAAATGTGATCCATACAATATATATATTCTCAATTTTCGATTAGTAATATGCATTGCTAAGAACTTTTCTAGACGATTTTCTCAATATTTAGATTTTTTTGAACCATCACATTCAAATACTTGTATCTCAGTCAAATATTGGCAATCCAGGCTTATTCTGAAAACGTACCGCTATATTCATTTCTGGAGATCACGAAATACGTCCCAGGAGGTACGTTTTTTTGGAAGTTTTTATTTTCGCAAATCCACCAGAGGCTGCTGTGTACGCTTTTTCAGATCTCAAATTTCTCTCTCGAGTGCCATTCGCGCCTGCTGTTCTCACGTAAATCGACAAGAAGCTGCTGTTGACTGACTGATCGTCTGACCCACCCTCTTCCTTCACTAAACCCCACCAATAGTGTTTTCAAAAGCACCGATTTACCCGCCCACCCACTTCCCTAAACCCAACCGACAGTTTTAAAAAGCAATCCAGAAAAAGAAAAGCCCTCGCTTGATTTTTACCACATTTTCAGGTTTTACCACATTCTCACCCTGTTATTTACTTGTTTATTTTATTTTTTTGGCTTCTGTTTATGTCTTCTTATGGCTTTCTGGAACCATTCTTCACTGGACTCGAACCCCGTTGTCGTGGTCAACTCCGCTCTGTCCACTGACGTATGTGTCGAGCTACTGGACAAACTGGTAACAGCGGGAAAGCTGTCCATACGGAGGTAAGCAGTCAGCTGGTAAGCGCGAAAAAGAACGTCATCATACCGCCCTGTATCGTTAGTTTTAAAGAAGAAATGCAGCCATACGTAGCTCTGGCTACATAACTCATGATCTCCAGAAATGTATATAGGGCTACGTTTTCAGAATGAGCCTATGTTGCATATTGTCCTATAACCATATGGAAACCTTATTTATTCAGCTTCCAGGTGATCTATACATCTCAGATAAAAAAATAAAAAAACACCTATGACTAGTTTTGTGGTCACTGGTCACACACAAATCATGCGATGCTAACAGGTGGATTTGGTTGAAATGTAAACTAAATTGCTGAACCTTTGACAAATGTCCCTGTCCATGGTCCTGAAATGACACAACGCTTGGATATCGTTGGATATAAATGTAAAATAATAATTTAATGCATCATAATTTGCGTTCTACTGCAAATAAATGAAACATCACGTCATAAATCACATGATAATCTTTAATTAGCTTACATGCTAATTAAAGATTCAGTGTTGCTATTTGTTTTTTTACTTAATAAAAATCTATTCCATCTATTTATTCTTCAAGCAAAGTTAATTATAAATAATTTGTGTATTTTTAAATATATAACAATTTTTATGTTTATGTTTAATGAGTGCCTGATTTCAATCTTTTTGATTACTTATCTGATGAATACATACTTAAAAGTTAAGTGTGTCATTTTTTTGTGTGTTATTCAGTACTTTCTTGTAATTCTTGTAACCTACGAAACCTTAAATAACCTTAAATAACATTATAAGTACACCGTTTTAAAGCACTGTGGCTTTGTGGTGCTAAATGCAGTTTTACACATTGTGTGTATTTTTGGCCTATGAACTGTAATCTCACAAAAAGGCAAAATCACAATGTTTGCCTTTACACAATGAAGCTATTATTTATCAAACTTTGATTTTTATAAATATGCATATCAGAAAAGAATCCATTTAATATGTTCACAAGAGCTAACTTTGCACTTCTGGAAATGGTGAAGCTTTTTTTAACATGCAGTGCAGTTATGAGAACAAATGTAACACCTGAATTGAAAAGTCTTTGTAGATTAGTTGAGTTTCACATACTGTATGGTAGCAGTGAATAAGCTAAGCACTTGTAAATGCATGAGACTGTTTTTGACACCTTTCTTTTTTAGCAACATCAGATGCTGTGTGGAAACTTTAGACCACTAAGGTTGAGCTCCGCTAAAGTGTGTCTTTAAAGTGTGTCTTGATCTTTCCATTCTGTTTTTACTTTCAGACCACAAACACGCCGGCCTGCACTCTGACCTCGAAGCTGTGAAGAAGATGCTGATCTGATCTGTCAGCTCCATTTTACACTTTAGTGCTAAATAACATCAAATAAAATAACATTAATGATACATTTGTTAAACATTTGTTAAATATACAGATAGAATATTATATATGTTGTAATATTTATTATTGTAATATGTATTATTTATAATATTGTAGACTTGTATTTATTTTAATATTTCTTAACACTTTAAAAAACATATAAACATTCATATAATATACTAAAAATTGTGGACTTGTATTTATTTTAATATTTCTTAACACTCTTTAAAAAACATATAAACACTCATATAATATACTAAAAAAACAACAAAATTTAAATTGTTAAAAATAGTATATGTTAACGGGACAAAAACTTGTAATAAAATAATAATTATTACTCATAACAAAAATAACGTCAGCGCCAATAGTCTAGTGGTTAAGTGCTCCGACAAATAGCACCAAGGTGCTCACGGCGATCCTTCCCCTCTCTCAGCTCCCCATGATTTCCTGTCAATTCTCTACATTGTTTTATTCAATAAAGGTTAAAAACCCCTAAAAAAATTATAATTTTACAAATTATAAATACAAAAATAATAATAATAAGCAGCATTACAATCTTAAGCAGAGATATATGTACATTTTAACATATATATTATATTGTATATACTTTGTTGTTTTAGTCACATACAATATATAAACAAATCTGTGGACACATAAAGGGATCCAATATATTTTTAAGACCTAAAAGACTTCTGGTAATAACGGTTTCTTTTAAAGAGGGTGTGCTATTTGTGTTTTTGGTAAAGGAAATGGATGTGAAGACAAAGGCTGACGTATGTATTTTGTTGTGGTTTAAATGCAGTGAGTGTTGCGAAAGAAATATAAGTGGGTCTTGCGGGTGGAAATAACTCCAACCATGATACACATTCATTTAAAATGAGAGCAAGGGTACTGATCCACTTTTACGCATTTATTTTCTAACATTTTAATAAATTTAAATAACAAAAAAAATAATAATTGATACATATACACCAGCAGCAACAACATAAACAATACATAGGGCTATGTAGTTTTGGATTTAGTTTTGCTATAATAATAAAAACCTTCATTTCAAAACTGCATGATGTGTTTACTTTAATATTTATTGAACTAATATTTACATTTGTTTGATGATTTGAAACATTAAAGTGTGACAAACATGCAAAAAAAGAAAAGAAATAAGGGGCAGTAAAGGGGCAAAAACTTTTTCACACTACTGTATGTAAGAGAAAAAATATAAATGACCAATCAAACAATTATCACTGCTATAATCAACACCAAATTAATTTATTCAGTTTAAGAAAGAATTATTTAGCATAAATCAAACTATGTATTTGTATTGCGCTTATGAGACACAAATCCGATGCGCTGATGTTCACTTTAGCAGTTTCTTCTCTACACTGCGCAGCTTCTTCCTGTCACTCACTCAACAGGATGTGATGTAATTCATTCGTTCAGCCCCTATACTTTAGTCTGACACACGTCTAGCCTGTTTGCTTTGCATTATATTTCATCTGCTCTTATTTTCCTGCTGGACTTTGCTCAGATAAAGAGATGGTCCTGGTTTAGGTCATGTTTTGTTATGACCTCAATCTTGAGAAACAGGACGTTTACAGAGCTTGAGCCACACAGGAAGGTAAAAGGTTTGAGTAGGAGTTAATTAAGTAGGCCAAGGTTACAGCAGACATTCTCATGTATGTTCTTTGTAGTTTTGGTCAACTGATTAGATCTTACAGCAGCACTAAACTGGGTTAGCATAAGCCTTGAGGTTTGTGGTGAAACTTTTTAGATGTTAATCAGATTTCACCGGTCACTTTCAAGATAAACTTGAAGGGACAGTTCAGCCAAAAATGAAATTGTCTTCACTCACCCTCAAGTGGCTCTAAACCCCAGGCTCATATTAAAACGTACCGCTATATACATTTCTGGAGAGTGCTAAATATGTACCAGGAGGTACGTTTTGCAGTTTTTGTGAATCCGCCAGAGGCCGCTGTGTACGCTTTTTGAGATCTTAAATTTCTCTCGTGAGTGCCATTCGCGCCTGCTGTTCTTGCGTAAATCCACCAAAGCCCGCTGTTGACTGACTGAATGACCGATCGACTGAGCCACCCTCCTCCTTCCCTAAACCCAACCAATAGTGTTTTCAAAAGAACCGATTGACCCGCCCACCCACTTCCCTAAACCCAAAAAAAAAGCAATCCAGGAAAAGAAAAGCCCTTGCCAGATTTTTACCACGTTTTCAGATTTTACCACATTCTCAACCTGTTATTTACTTGGCTTCTGTATTTGTCTTACCCACTTTCTGGAAGCGTTCTTCACTGGACTCGAACCCCGTTGTAGTGGTCAACTCCGCTTTGCATCTCAAGTTCCCAAGAGCTACTGGACAAACTGGTAACAGTGGAAAAGCCGCCCACACGGAGGTAAGCGGAGGTAAGTCTTTTGTTAAAGACAAAATGCAGCCATACGTACTTCTGGCCACATAATTCGCGATCTCCAGAAATGTATATAGGGGACATTTTCAGAATGAGCCTGTTGCAACACAACCTCTATGAGTTTCTTTCTGTTGAACACAAAAGAAGATATTTTGAAGAATGCTGCAAACATGTAACTATGATAGTATTTGTTTTTATGGAAGTCAATTTATAGAGGTTTTTAGCGTTCGTCAAGATAAAGTGAGAGAGATGCATGGCATAATGACCAAATAACAATTAACAATAACTTTTCACATGCACAACACTATTGACGGTTTGTCCCGTGCACCATGTTTTTAGTTTGTTAACATGTTTTACCCACGTTTGTAGTTCATTTGTAATCGAATTCATGTCCCACACACAATGTATTGTGGGCAGGGCCGACCAATCAGAGCACAACACTAAACAGATTGGCTGTAAGTAACTGCCTGCTCTACACTCGCAAGGCGAGGCTGCTTGGCTTCAGTCGGTCATGGATTACAGAGAGGCTGTTACAGAGTCACGCAATTCATAAAGTCTAGAAATATTTGCTTCCAAGTTCAATGCATCAGTTTTTGTTGCCTGTTATTGGCTTCAGCAACAGTGACAGTAATGTGGCCGTTGTTGCTTCTATGATTTGCCTAATGACCCTAACCTACCTAATTATCCTAGTTAAGCCTTTAAATTGCACTTTAAACTGAATAGTATCTTGAAAAATATCTAGTAAAATATTATGTACTGTCGTATGGCAAAGATAAAAGAAATCAGTTATTAGAAATGAGTTATTAAAAATATTATGTTTAGAAATGTGTTGAAAAAAAATCTTCTTTCCGTTAAACATAAATTAGGGGAAAAAAACAGGGGGCTATTAATTCAGGAGGGCTAATAATTCTGTCTTTAACTTTAGATTCATTCATTCATTCATTTTCTTTTCGGCTTAGTCCCTTTATTAATCAGGGGTCGCCACAGCGGAATGAACCGCCAACTTATCCAGCATATGTTTTAACCATCTTGCTGTGAGGCGATCTTGCTACCCACTGCGCCACCGTGACGCCCTAACTTTAGATTGTATCATTTTATTTTATTTGTTTCTTTTCATTCTATTTTTGACAGGTCAAGCATTAAGCTAGAAAATTATAATGTTAAATTATTATCAAGATGCATTCCCCACATGTAATAGCTCTGAGAAACGGAGTGGAAATAGCCTGCCTTCTGTGCTTGTGATGTTTTATTGATGAACTGATCTACTTGTGTAGCCCTATATTCATTGAATGAAAACTTTTCTTTATAGTAGATGGACCAATAACTGACCAATGAATTCTATTCACACAACAGAAAATCAGTTTAACCTTAAAATGTGATGAATATACAGCATTACACTACACTGCACAACATGTCTACAAGCCATAATGGTAAATCTGGTGGAACGAACCACAATTCCACAAGGAATTTCTTTGAGGTATACCTACATAGCTTTTGCTAGCACAATGAAAGAGATTTCACCATTTAAACGAATAACGAGTTAAAATATAATAAAATAAAAAAAACTGCTGTGTTCAAATGAAAGCATTGCACCCTCTTACCTCCACCTGCTCCTGAAGGTCTACATCCCCTCCAGGAGCCTCTGGTCAGGGTGTGAGCACTGCCTAGTGGTGCCATCGCAGAGAGGCTATAAGTCACTTTCCAGAAACTTTTGACTCAATGTTCCACACTGGTGGAATTATCTTCCCATTCCCACTTGTACTGCAGATTCACTGGTATCCTTCAAATGACAACTAAAAAAACCCATCTCTTCCGAGAACACCTGAACCCCAGTGAATAATACCAAAACCACCTCTAGAAGCACTTTCTATCTCCCTCTCTCTCAAAAAATAAATAAATAAATAAATAAATTCTGAGCACAAACAAATTACTTTGAATAATAAGCACTTTCTGTATGTATTGCCTCTTCTTGTTGAATTGCTGAATGCCTCCTTAATTGTAAGTGGCTTTGGACAAAAGCGTCTGCTAAATGTAAATGTAAAGCAAAGCGCTTTCACCAGGGTGATCTTTTAAGGTACACTTTTGTACATTATTTATCTGTAAAAGTTTTATTTTAGAACCCTAAATGTATGTATTATTATGTTCATTTGCCTGCCTAAAAGTATAGCTTTTAAAAGGTTACTGTAAATCTTTATACAAAAAGCATTTGCACGATTAATGACTATTGTAAGTGACTTTAAACAAACACTATATTGTATGTCAAGAGACTCAGAAAAAAAGATACAACAAATCTTTTTCAAAAGGTTTAATTCTGTATTTTAATTAAAGGGTGGGTAAACAGTGAATATGAGTATCATACCAAGCACATATGTATATACATTTGACTTAAAAGCACATATCTGTATCTTTTACCACATATCTTTTACCTTTTATGAGAGAGAGAGAGAGAGAGAGAGAGAG
>CAIGQV010000818.1:24888297-24913445 GCA_903798115.1 Danio jaintianensis | reverse complement strand
GAGAGAGAGAGAGAGAGAGAGAGAGAGCGTGCGGGGGATAGGGATCGACTTAGAATGTCGCTTGCCAGTTTGGTAATGATTTGATCAGCTGTGGTTGGAAATTATGCTGTTTTAATCTTCTAAGGGCTTGTTGTGTGGTCCTGTCACCATCTTGTAGATAGACAACGTCGGCCGTCTTTGGTCTGCTAAGAAATTGTGGATGTTTTAGAGTGGGCACTGTCCTTGTGAATGAACTGCATGGTTGCAATCCAAACAACTGCGTTCTTGACTAGGGAAGCCTCGGGGGTGCATTGTGTTGCCCAAGGGCAGCAGTGTTTGTCGGGTGTCCTCTGCTTGTCGCTGTGTGTGGGCGGAGTGGTGCACGGGGTGGGGTGGGGAGTGGAGACGCGGGTCGAGTGCTGTTGCTGGCGGAATTTCACGCGGCTGTCGGCCGGTTGGATTTGAGAGCCAGACAGAATTGTTTTATAAATGTGAATAATATGATATGAATAATAGGACATATTGAATAATAATATGATATATTGAAGAATGTGATCTATTATTTATATTTTTATTTAATTATTATATGTATATATATCTTTCTTTTTTTGTACTACTACTATTACTATTTACTGAGCTTACTGTGTTTTTTTTATTTTATATGTTTTTATTTTTTAATGTAAACTTTATAAATACTTTGGCAATACATTTGTAACATTTGTCATGCCAATAAAGCAATTATTGAACTGAATTGAGAGAAAGACTAGTACTTTGTTTTGGGTTGTCATTATATTACATACTTCAGCAAATAATGTCCAGTTTTTACCTTGTAAATAAAGATATTAACAAATTCAGTTGAAACACTGAGTCAACGTAAAATTTGTCATTGTATTTCACACTTTTAATGCAGTTTTGGTCAATCAGTGCTTTTGAAAAAACTATTGGTTGGGTTTAGGAAAAGAGAAGGGTGGGTCAGTCGATCGGTCAGTCATTCAGTCATTTAGTCAGTCGACAGCAGCCTCTGCTGGATTTACACAAGAAGAGCAGACACGAATGGCACTCGCAAGAGAAATTTGAGATCTGAAAAAGCGTACACAGCGGCCTCTGGTGCATTCGCGAAAACAAAAACTGCAAAGAACGTGACTCCTGGGACATATTTCGCGATCTCCAGAAGTGTATATAGTGGTACGTTTTCAGAATGAGCCTGTGTTGGAAAGAAAGGCAATTTCAAATCTCTGAAAGTCTCACTTAACATTTTTTTTTCAATTAATATATATTTTACTCAAAATAGGAATGAAAGTAAAACAGATTAATTATTGGAAGTTTGGTGGGATGAGTAAAATTGAGATGTTAAATATGATAGTAGGATACATGATTCAACATGCTCTTTCTGTTGCAGAACTACCATGTGACCACAAGACCAGTCATGAGTGTCAGTAATAAGTGTAAAATTGAGATTTATGCATTATCTGATAGCTGATATATAAAACCCTATTAGAATTTGAGGGTTCAAAAAATCATAATATTCAATAATATTCATAATAAAAATCACCTTCAAAGTTGTCCAAATGAATCTGTCAGCAATCCATATTAGTAATCAAAAATTAAGTTTTGAAACACAGTAAGAAATTTACTAAATATAACATGATTTTTACTTAATATTTGAATGATTTTTGGCATAAAATATTGATAATCGGCCCACACAATGTATTTTTGCCTATTAAAACCATACCTGTGCAACTTAAGGTCCAGAGTCACATATACGATGAATAACCCATTTAGAATGTTGACCTAAATCCTATTAGTCAAAGCTGACAGAAGTGGATAAACAACCTACTTTTCACCCGTTGTTATGCTCATACAGGATGTGGCTATGCTTTTATATAATTTTGCACATCATGTTCCTTCCACTTATGAGTTTCCTACAAGTGTTAGATGTTAACACAGAAAAAAAGCGCAGACGTCCCATTTGCTTTACCACATTTTATAACACAAATATAGAATATTAATAAAGTATCCCTGTTGTCTGTGATAAGTGTGATATATTCTGACAATAAGCAATAAAAGGTTTCAAATCTCATCTTGTAGCATTGGTCTGTGTTGGCATTTCCTCTAAGGTCATCTTTCTCTGACCTCTTTTTGTGGAAAGGTTCAGCGCAGCATAATTAATATCATCAGTGTTCTGGAACTAGAAGAAAGAAAATAGAAAATGTGTTTGTTTTTTCACATTAAATTACATGAGTTAACTGTTGTTTGCTAATATGATTCTACAAACCTGCACTCGTGTAATATCATCATTAGTCTGGATTTGCTGAGGTGATACTCCTGTTTAAAGTCAGTATAGAATGGGTTACACATGATGGGTTACAATGTTATTACATAATCAACATTCTTTCTTTTTAGGAATATCTCCATTATAATAATAATAATAATAATAATAATAATAATAATAATAATAATAATAAGAAGAAGAAGAAGAAGAAGAAGAAGAAGAAGAAGAAGAAGAATTATAAAGGTTAAACTGGAAGACTGCTAAAATAATTACCGTTTCTTTTCAATGGTAAAGAGATCAAAATATTAATAGTAAGACTGACTGCACACAGCACTGCGAGGCCAATTAAAATGCATTTCTGCATACTTTCACTATTAAATCCATCTAGGAGAAGAAGAAAAAACAACTTTAATTAATTAGTGCAACTTTATAATTTAGTGGGTTTAACAGCATTAGTCAGAATTAAATTTAATTCCCAGAATAAAATAATACATTACCACAAGTCAAACCTATCCACAGTTGTGATTATAAAGAGCAAAATATTTATCATTTCGATCAATTATTCGATTTTTTAAGGTCTTTTTTTAAGCAAAAATACACTGGTTTCTCAAAATAAACAGAAACACTATATTCATTTTCCTTCGCCACAACGAATGAACTATTCCGGCATATGTTTTACACAGCGCATTTCCCTTTCAGCCACAACCCAGTACTGGGAAAAAAAAGACATTATAACAGCTTATATAATTAAAAAGTGTTGTGATCTAACTTAAATTTCATCTAAATCTAATTTAATCAAAGCATAGAAACTTGCCATCACTTTAATATTTGCCATGAATTTGCAAAACACTTTAGAGATTTGCTGTATATAAAAATGTATATTAAAAACACTTTACACCCACTATAAACAGTGTAGAAAATCTATACAAACCAGGCACAAAGAACTGTATTGACATGAAGGAATTTTTTATATTAATTAATTACTTTTCAGGAGTTTTCTTTTAACTGTATTGTAATTTTCAACTGTTTTGAGATTACGGTTAAAGAGCATGTCCATAAATTATTGGCAAATGTTGTATTGTTTGTTAACATTTATTGAAGTATTAAATCATTGCAATTCGCACATATGTAAAATACACACATAATTAAATCGGCAACTAAATTCCTGCATCTATAACATTAATAACACTGTTGTTTCTAATCCTGCCCTTTAAACAACCCTTAAACATACTCATACCACAAAACATGTCTCTAACTGTTATTCCTCATTGAAAGCCACAAAAAAAGCTTACTTACCATCAATGACCAACGTTGTGCCGTTTCCAAATAAAACCTCATCACAAATCACCACAGAACAGTAGTATAGTCCAGCATCAGACACATCAACATTCATCTTAGCAAGGTTCTGGAGACAGCTCTGTGTATCAGAGGAGTCTGCACACTCATTTTTGGTTTCTCCATGAGTATAAACAATTCCCGGATGAGTTGTGTTTGAACTCTGTCTGAACCAGTAAACAGATTGCACTCCTTTATCACACATTTTCCCTTGAACTGAGCACTGCAGAGTCACATTGCTTCCTGGCTTAATAACAGCATGTACAGGGTGTTGTATAACAACAGGTCTGAGGTCTGCACCTGTATGTAAAAATGCAAGTGATAATAAATGGAATCATCCATCTTAAAAAGTTAATAACTGTATAAGAACAATGCAAGAGCTTATCTAATGTCACTGGTTACCTGTTTGCTCTGAGCATATTTTTTTTACCTCTTTTTTTTGTTAAAATATGTTAAAGTAAAGAAAAGAAAAAAAAGTAAAAAAACGTACCTTTAACTAACAGAATCGTTCCAGTTTTTAAAAAAACAACATTGACAAAGGCACTGCCACAGAAATACGTGCCTGAATCAGATTTTAGGGTTAAAATAAATAAAAATAAAAGTAAAAAACTCACCTTTAACAAACAGAATCCTTCCAGTTCCAAAGGAAACAATGTTGGCAAAGGCACTGCCACAGAAATATGTGCCTGAATCAGATTTCAGGGTCCTATGGATGGTTAAGTTGAAACTGTCTGCTTTTCGCACCGCATGAAAACGCTGAGTTTCTTTAAGGTCAGGGGAAAACTCATTAGATTGAGATTGGTGATATGATGACACTATTAGGACAGGTTTCTCTCCAAGAACTTGCTTATACCATATCACTCGATGTAGGTGATCATCTAACAGAAGACAAGGTAAAAACACACTGTGCCCTTCTTGAGTGGTTAAAACCTCATCCACTTGATCAACAGTGCAATTATTTTTGCCTGCTGGAAAAAACAAATAAAGTATTTTTTTAATGATAACAATTTGTAAGTGAATGTATGAATTGGGTATTTTACTTACAGACTAGATGAAGAAAGAGAAAGATGGTCATGTAGATGATGCGATTCATTTTATGCTCTTTCTGGGTCTTCGGTTCTTCTAGCTGCATGAAGTGCTGAGTCTGTGCATTAATTTACTCTCTGAAGTACAGTATGTGACTAATCATGTGACTCAATAGGTTATCTTACTGCACAAATCCCTGCCCTTAAATATGTTGTTCAAGTCAAGGCATCTTTATTTCTATAGCACTTTTGCAATGTATATCGTGTCAAAACAGCTTAACATAAAGTAAATGGATTTGAAAAAAATAGATATATTTTTTTATATTGTGGAACATTCCAGCATATCAGGCAGGTGGAAGAGTGCTTGTGTGGGACTTGAAACAATTAATTAATCTTTACACGTGGCACTAAACCAATATAGAAGTCGCATGTGACAATTATATATGAAGTGCAAAATTAAATGGCTGGAATATTGTGAGATGTATACAGGTGATAATGAACATCAGAGCAGTCTAGAAAAGGAAGAAGGGAATGCAGAAGATTTAAAGGGATAGTTCACCCAAAAATGAACATTTACTCACTATACACTCACCTGCAAGTGGTTTCAAACCTTCGCAAAAGATGATATTTTGAAGAAACCGGTAAATATTAACTTTCTTTAGTAGGAAAAACAAATACTATGGATGTCAATGGTAATATGTTTCCAAAAAATTTTCTAAATAACTTGTCATGTTCAACAAGAAATAAAAAACTCTGATTTGTGACAAATAAAGGAAGAATAAATGAGGACTCCATTAATTAATAATTTTAATAAATTGTACTTAAAGATTTTGCCACATTTGCAAAATACTGCCCCTCTCCGTGGTGCTGAATTTAGTGACAAGTTATTGTTTTTTTTTCTTTGTTTTTACATTTTTTAAGTTAGACATTGACTTGCATGATGACTTATGAGAGCACTGACATGAAGCCTAGTATGACATTATTTGTACATTTTACACAGCGTTGCAGGCTTTCTTTTTCTAGTTTTAAAATATATTTTTAAGAAAGATCAGAAAATCTCAAATACATTTGAATTCATTTTTACAAATAAAAAGGTTTATAACTGCTGCTAGATACCAAAATATGAAGAAAAAAAATGTTTTACTGTCTTTTTGATCATACTGCAAAAAACATTTCAGGATCTCATAGCGGTATATCTGTGCATTCAAAAGGCCATCAATAACATGGAGCTGTGTTCATTGTCCATAACATACACTCACCGGCCACTTTATTAGGTACATCTGTCAACGCTACAGCCTACCTGAGTATCATTGCTGACCATGTCCATCCCTTTATGACCACAGTGTACCCATCTTCTGATGGCTACTTCCAGCAGGATAACGCGCCATGTCATAAAGCGCAAATTATCTCAGACTGGTTTCTTGAACATGACACTGTACTCAAATGGCCTCCACAGTCACTAGATCTAAATCCAATAGAGCACCTTTGGGATGTGGTGGAACGTGAGATTCACATCATGGATGTGCAGCCGACAAATCTGCAGCAACTGCGTGATGCTATCATGTCAATATGGACCAAAATCTCTGAAGAATATTTCCAGTACCTTGCTGAATCTATGCCACGAAGGATTCAGGCAGTTCTGAAGGCAAAAGGGGGTCCAACCCGGTACTAGTAAGGTGTACCTAATAAAGTGGCCGGTGAGTGTACATTACCCCATCGCCACCATGGACCACTCAATTCATGACATCAACAAACCGCTCACCAACTTACGCCATACACACTGTCTGCCATCTGCCCTGTACAGTGAAAACCAGGACTGGACTCCAAAGTGCCAGATGCCATCGAATGTGAGTATTTGCCCATTCAAGTTATGACAATGAACTGCAGTCAGCTTGAGACCTCGATGAGAATGATGAGCATGCATATGAGCTTCCCTGAGATGGTTTCTGACAGTTTGAGCAGAAATTTTTTGGTTATGAGAACGATTGTTGCAGCAGCTGTGCGGGTGGCTGGTCTCAGATGATCTTGGAGGTGAAATGTTGGATGTGGAAGTTCTGGGCTGGTGTGGTTACACGCGATCTGCAGTTGTGACTCCAGTTGGATGACTGCCAAATTATCTGAAACTTGAGCCCTGCTCACACTGTATGACTTCAGCCACAATTTGGTAATCTGAGACAAATTTGGGGAAATCCTAAAAGATTCTTGTAATCCTAGGCTCAAATCTGTGGTCTTTGATTGCTGGCTTGACATGTTCACTGATAGCTGCTTAGTGGCCGTTGCAATCAAACTTTCTCTCTGATAAATTTTTGTCAGTGTCAGAAGATTTCAGACACTTTCAGCATGTGGACAGCGCATGCTCGAGTGATGTCATTGTTGTTGCTGTTACGGTTGCCTCACTGTGTGTGTTTGGAGCTTCGTCGCGTGGATTCGCAATTGACATTTTTATCATAAAATACTTCCCTATTCGCTAGAATTTGTCTCTCCTACTTAGGGTGAACAAACCCTTAATACATTTAAACAAACAAATCTACTTTAAAACGTTCTGTCTCTCGAGCATCCGCTTGTAGCTTTAGCCTACTAGCACCGCTGGTCAGCTAAAGCTACTGACTTCTTTCACTTCCTGTCTCACTTACTGTCTTTGCTCTTCACCCTGTACAATGTCGTTTGTGTGTCTATCCTTGAGTGCAGGAGAACCATCGGTGGAGGCGTTGGAGCTGGAGCTGGAAGCAGTGGATTCCCAGATACGCGATCTCGAGATGAAGCGAGCACAGCTCCGGGAACAACAGGCCCTGCTCAATGTATCCTGGGCCGCGGCTCGCTCATCTGAGGTAAGTGTGCGATACAATCTCAACACTCCGTCCACCTCAACCCCGTGTGTTTCTCTGTCCAGGTCCAGCGCACCGAGGACGCAGCTCATCCAGGGGTCGTTCACTCCGGCACCCGGCTACCATGGCCCCTGGGTGCAGCCGCGTAAGGTGTATACCAGGTCTCGGGGCAGAACGTCTCCTCCTCCTGTGTTCGAGATCCCCACGGAGAACCGCTTAGCCCCCCTCCGCAAGATGGCTCGCAATGTGGCAATCATCGGTGACTCCATCGTTTGCCACGTCCGCGCTGCTTCCACAATGTAACAATGTACGCACTCACTGCTTTCCCGGTGCTCGTGTTAAGGATGTTTCTGCTAAGGTTCCCGGTATCATGAGCGCTGGCGAGAGCATCGGAGCTGTCGTCCTCCACATGGGGACGAACGACACCGGGCTGCGGCAGATGGAGATCCTGAAAAGGGACTTCAGGAGCCTGATCGAGACGGTTCGACGCACCTCGCCCGCCACGCAGATCATCGTTTCTGGATTGTTTCCTACCTACCGCCGAGGAAATGAAAAGTTCAGTAGACTTTTTGCTCTGAATGAATGGCTATTAACATGGTGTAAAGAACAGAAGTTGCTCTTTGCCAATAACTGGAATCTTTTCTGGGAGCGGCCTAGGTTTTTCCGTGCTGATGGGCTACACCCGAGCAATGCTGGAGCTGAACTCCTGTCGGACAACATCTCCAGGATGCTTCATTCTATCTGACTAGTAAGTAAAAATATACATTTTAGCCATATAGACTCTTGCTCGTCCCGCTTAAATCACAGTAATACATATCTGGCTAACCCCATAGAGACTGTGTCTGTTCCTCATATTATTAGATCAGGAAATAAACCTACTGTGTGCTCTAGAAAAAATCTATTAAGAATCAAACCAGAAAAACTGCAAAAAAGTGAAAATACTAATTTTTTAAAGCTTGGTCTCCTAAACATCAGGTCACTAGCACCTAAAGCACTTATCATAAATGAAATAATAACAGACAACAATCTTAATGCACTCTGTCTCACTGAAACCTGGCTGAAACAAAATGACTATATTAGTTTAAATGAAGCAACTCCTTCATATAAGCATGAGGCTCGTCGGACTGGTCGTGGTGGTGGAGTTGCATTAATCTTTAGTGATATTCTTAATGTTAATCAGAGAAACGGACTTATGTTTAACTCTTTTGAAGTATTTAGCGCTTAATGTTATGCTTCCGGATATTATGAAAAAACCTATGTTATCTCTCGCTTTAATCACCATATATAGACCCCCAGGACCCTATGTCAATTTTCCAAAAGAGTTTTCTGATTTTATTTCTGACTTACTAGTTAAAACTGATAAAATACTAATTGTAGGAGACTTTAACATCCACATAGATGACGCTAACGATACATTAGGGCTCGCGTTTACAGATTTACTATAATCACTTGGGTTAAAGCAAAACGTTGTTGGTCTAACCCATCGCTTAAAGCATACATTAGATCTAATTTTGTCTCATGGAATTGAGGTCATTGATGTAGACATTATACCACAAAGTGATAATATAACAGACCACTACCTCTTACTATATAAGCTGTGTTTACCTGAAATTAGCAGATCTGCACAGATATATCGCCCTGGTAGAACTATCGTCCCGTCCACTAAAGATGAATTCACAAATAACTTACCTGATCTTTCTCTATTTCTAAATGCACCCGCAAACGCAAATGACCTTGATGTAGTTATCAGCAGTATGGATGCTATCTTTACTAACACACTAAATACTGTGGCATCCATCAAATTAAAAAAGGTTAGAGAGAATAAATCTACACCATGGTATAACAGTCATACTCGCGCTCTCAAAACAGCAACCCGTGCCCTGGAACGTAAGTGGAAAAAAACTAAATTAGAGGTCTTTGGAATTGCGTACAAAGATAGTATGTCCAGCTATAGGAGGGCTCTAAAATCCGCCAGGGCTGAGCACCTCCACAAACTGATAGAAAATAATCATAACAATGCTAGATTTTTATTTAACACCATTGCTAAATTAACAAATAATCGGTCATCTTTGGAACAAAATGTTCCACCGCAAATTAGTAGTGATGACTTCATAAATTTCTTCAGTGATAAAATAGAAGGTTTCAGACAGAAAATAGAAGATGTTAATCTTTCGGCACCGCCTTATACTTCAGATCCATTAAACATTCCACTGAACCAAAATAATCTACAGTGCTTCAAAAATCATAGAACAGGAAGAGCTAGATAAACTTATAAATGCTTCTAAACCATGCTACATGTATGTTAGACCCAATTCCAATTAAATTACTGAAAGAATTGCTACCTGTAATAGGAGAACCGCTTCTTAACCTCATCAACTCTTCTCTATCTTTAGGCCATGTTCCAAATCCTTTCAAGCTAGCTGTTATTAAGCCTATTATTAAGAAACCACAACTGGACCCCAGCAACTTAGATAATTATAGGCCTATTTCAAATCTTCCATTTATGTCTAAAATACTAGAAAAAGTTGTTTCTGCCCAATTATGCTCCTTTCTGCAGATGAACAATGTTTTTGAAGTGTTTCAGTCAGGTTTCAGGCCTCATCACAGTACAGAAACCGCATTAGTGAAAATAACCAACGATTTACTCTTAGCTGCTGACCAAGGGTGCATCTCGTTATTAGTTTTACTTGATCTCAGTGCTGCATTTGACACCATCGACCACAATATCCTCATAGATCGCTTAAATTCTACAGGCGTCCAGGGACAGGCTCTACAATGGTTTAAGTCATACTTAACTGACCGTTACCAGTTTGTGAATATTAATGGACAGCTTTCACAGGTCAGGCCAGTACAGTATGGGGTGCCTCAAGGATCAGTTTTAGGCCCTTTGCTGTTCACAATATACATGCTATCCCTGGGAGACATTATAAGAAGACACGGGATCAGCTTTCACTGCTATGCAGATGATACTCAATTATATGTTTCAACAAAACCTGATGAGACGTCTGAACTGTCTAAGCTAACTGAATGTATTAAACATGTTAAAGACTGGATGACCAACAATTTCCTTCTCTTAAATTCAGACAAAACAGAATTATTACTTATTGGGCCTAAATCCTGTACACAGCAGATCTCACAACTCGACCTGCAATTAGAGGTACACAAAGTTAGCATTAGCTCTACTGTAAAAGATCTGGGTGTTATACTAGACAGCAATTTAACTTTTGAAAATCATATCTCCCATGTCACAAAAACCGCCTTCTTTCGTCTGAGAAAAATCGCTAAGTTACGTCTCAGATGCAGAAAAGCTAGTTCATGCTTTCATGACTTCTAGGCTGGATTACTGTAATGCTCTGTTCGCTGGTTGCCCAGCATCCTCTATTCATAAACTTCAGCTAGTACAAAATGCAGCTGCCAGAGTTCTTACCAGGTCTAGAAAATATGATCATATCACCCCAATTTTATCCTCCTTACACTGGCTGCCTGTTAAGTTCCATATTGATTATAAAATATTGCTTCTTACCTATAAAGCTTTAAATAATCTAGCTCCTGTTTATCTAACCAACCTTCTGTCTCGCTACAATCCAACCCGCTCTTTAAGATCTCAAAACTCAGGGCTGCTGGTAGTACCTAGAATAGCAAAGTCGAGTAAAGGAGGTCGAGCCTTCTCATTTATGGCTCCTAAACTCTGGAATAGCCTTCCTGATAATGTCTCAGACACACTCTCTCAGTTCAAAACTAGATCAAAGACCTATCTTTTTATTAAAGCATACACTCAATGCATCGCATAACGGTATGATGCATGAATGTGCTCCACGCAGGTTTTTGCATCTCGTTTATATACACTATGAACAGCAGCTACGCTAATTATTCTCTTTATTCTCTATTTCCACCTGGGGATACTCATCCCGAGGCCCCCAGAGACTATGCAGCGCCACTAATGCAATCCAAGACCTGTGAAGAGATGATCCCAAGGTTTCCATAATCCCGGACCAGGCCATATCCTAAGCAGCTGCTGTGGTCGTCATGGAGAAATGGAGTGCATGAGAATGATTCCTGTGAGACCCCAGTAACAGACGAGTCTTCGCTGACGTCCAGCGTTCTCCAGCCTCCGGCGCCTAGACTGCAGCTCTGCACAAGACGTTTGGCCATAGGAGAAATGGTCGTGCCCAACTGAGCCCTCTCTAGTCTCTCTCTAGGTTTTTTTTCCTTCACTTTCGCAAATTGGTGAAGTTCGTTCCTCACCGCTGTCGCAACTGGCTTGCATGGTTCGGGACTTGTAGAGCTGCGCATCAATGGATTTGTTCTTCAGTTTTTGGACTCTCAGCAGTGAAAATTAAACCACACTGAACTGAACTGAACTTAAACTCTAAAAACTGAACTGACACCATTTCAATTCACTATAATCTTCTATGTGAAGTTGCTTTGACACAATCTACATTGTAAAAGTGCTATAGAAATAAAGATGAATTGAATTGAATTGAATTTCCTGCAGTGTGACTTCAGCTGCGATGAGCATCAAACAAAGGACCAATAGGAGCACAGAATCTGATGATGCAATCACTGATGAAAGCACTTTTTTTCAACACAGTTTTGCTGTTTGTCCACATGAAAACGCAATTTGGTGACTATAACCAATACTTTCTGAAAACTCCATCCAGGGTTAAGAATTTCCAAAACTTCGGGTACTGTGTGGTTGTGTGGACACTACAACTGGAATTTTTCTCCTCATGACTTTAGCGTGCACGCTGTTTTCTCCTTTCTGATCAGCCAAGGCAGCTAGGTTGACACCATAGACTGTAAAAGATATGGACGTAGTATCCTTGACGTCACCCATAGGTTTCTGAAGAGTGCAAATGAAGCTACAAGTAGGCGTGGCCAACCGGCGCCATTTTGTTTGCGCATCATCGCTCCAACCGGGGGTAACCAAACAAGGGCAAAGAGGCAGAGCATGAGCGGAGCTACAGATTGCTGCTAGCATTTTGCTTAGACAGGCTTTTCTTTGGGAGAAACACTTAATACTTCATTACCTGCGACTTGTTTGTGTTCTGACCACAAGTGCTTGGTTGTATACCATAGCAATAAAGTGTTTAGTCTTTTAAAAACACTGTTGTAATACATTGAGCCACTAAACATTGTTCTTATGACATTTTTCTACAGGAGGAAAACGTGAATCACTTCCAAATACTAGTCTGTGTTAGTAAATGCAATTGTGAAATCCAGGCATAACACTGTATGACAACGTTTCAGATGACTGTTCTATTGCCTACAGCTAATCAATCTGTCAGATTCTGGAGTGCATTACAGTTCTAAAGAAAATTATAAATGGTAAATTATCTTAAATAAAACAAATACATTTATAGATATGGTATATAAGTATATAAGAATTTCACTCACCTGGGAAATGGAGGCAACATGAATGGTTTGTGAGCACAATTAAGTGCACACAGCATGCCATATTATCTGATAATTGTAAGAAATAATTCCAAAAAGCAACTGACAGTGTAAAGCCACATAAAACAAAACAAAAATATGATGTATATGCCGAGTTCAGCAGCTAATCAGCCGGAATCAGCTGAGGTGAAATGACGGCGACCAGCGAGACCTAGCTGTCATTCAAGTGGCCACGCCCTTAATTATGCAGACTTAATAAAACTTTATATAAACAAAACGGATGAGTTATAAAAAAAAAATTCACCCCCCTCACAGTTGTCATGAAGTGTAATACTAGCTATATGACCCAAAATCGTTCTTTGTAGCAGGCTGTAAACACCTTTTTTTCTGCTAAAAAGTTGGCCGTTTTAACATTGGGCTCAATAGAAATGTGCTCTATTATGGAGCCAGGCCTAGCGGAATTTCTATGAATTGCAGTTTCAGTTACTTTCGTATTAGCTTCACGAGGGAGAGAGGGAGGTTGCCGCTTGGTTCATACACCAAAGGCGGAAGATGGAAATGATTTATCAAAAATTCATGATTCATGAAAATTATGCACATTCGTGACAAACGCATAGAATATTTTGTGTCGTTCGCCCGCGGGACGGTAATCCGCCTCTTTTCTCATGTTTGCACTGATTGGTATGCAATTTACTCGTACAAAAACATAACTCCTCGTTTGGTGTAAATCCAGCATAAAAGTGTCATTATCGCCACCTGTTGGTTCTGCGTGCCCATAACATGCATCACAGTGCGTTCTGGCATATTCATGTGTATTTTTTTTTGTACGAAAGCGGAGAAAACCCCAATTTATAAAAATACCTGTGTACCTCTGGACATGGCCTGACAAGTTACACTTGTTTAGGATTATTAAACTAAAATAAAGAGAAAAATAACACTGTGTGAGCCAGGCTTAAAGCACACGTGTGTAATAATCATAATGTCTAATCAGCATCTTGATATGCCACACATGTGAGGTGGATAATTATCTCTGCAAAGGAGAAGTGCTCACTAAAACAGATTTAGAAAAATGTGTGACCAATATTTGAGACGAATAGATCTTTTGTGTACATAGAAAGTGTTTTAGATCTTTGAATTCAGCTCATGAAAAATGGGAGCAAAAGCAAAAAGATTGGCGTTTATATTGTAGTTGGGTGTAGTTGCATGGTGAATAATTACAGCACTTCTCTGATTTAGATGTTTTCATATTTTTCATATATTTTTTTTTCTGTATTTGGTTGCATTGGGAATATTTGCCAAACAAGAGGTTTAGAAGAATGTTTCTGACAAATTGAAAAAAACAAAAGGAAGTCAACAGAAACTAAAACTGTTTGATCACCAATGTAGTTTTACAATGACATGAGGGTGAGGACATAATGATAGGTGAATTTTCCAACCATTATACGTTTCTTTATTCTGTAGAACATAAAAGATTATATTTTGAAGAAAGCTGAAAACCTGTAACCATTGACATCCATAGTAGCAAAAACAAATACTACAGAAGTCAATGGTTACAGGTGTCCAGTCTTTGGCAATATAATTTATTTTGTGTTCAGCAGTAGAATAAAAGCCAAACTGGTTTGGAACAAATAAAGGCTGAGTAAATGATGACAGAATATTTAGTTTTGGATGATTTATTCCTTTAAGTATCCATATCTGATGTCACTTGAATGAACAAAGACAAGAGTTTCACACTAAAATACCAGCAATCAATACAAAATTGCACTTCCCTCCATTATAGAGCCTTTAAAATAAAAATATTTTAAAACTATAATGAAATAGCAAGGAATTAGTACTGTATACTGAATACTGCTATCAGTTGTTTTTGTTTGTTTGTTTGTTTGTGTGCAGGTTGGTTTTGATTAATTTGAATCTCTCTGTTTTTTCCCTTCTTCTGTGTATGCTGTGTGGTTTTGTTTTTTGCAAAAGGTCATTGGTGGCACAAGCACATACAACATAAATCAGGTCAGCACGACACATCCTGAAAGGGAAACAACTGAGGGTCTGCTAATGCTTTGAACAAATACCACAAAACTAAACTGATGCACAAGCTAAGACATTCTGTGCAACTGACCACAAAAAAACACACTTTGATCAGTTTTATCAGGAGGAAATAATATGGGTTTGTCATCACACGACAAATGCCTTGTATAAACAACACGTCTGTGCACGCGCGTGTGTGTGTGTGTGTGTGTGTGTGCGTGTGTGTGAGCACTTGCAACTTGCTTAAATATCAAAATAAATCACCACACTATTTTCCATTTTTAGAAAGATAAAAAATACATTTTACTTTTTGAAAATTACATTAATAGCACAAGTACTCCACAAGTACTTCACTGAGGTTTACTATTTGCCATTACAATTCAAGTGCAATTGTCTTGATCTGCTGCAGTTCAACCTGAGCATTAGAATGGGGGGAATGAGGAGGCTGGTCTGAGAATTTCAGAAACTGCTGATCTACTGGGATTTTCATGCACAACCATCTTTACGGTTTACAGAGAATGGTCCGAAAAAGAGGAAATATCCAGTGAGCGGCAGTTCTGTGGGCGCAAATGCCTTGTTGATGCCAGAGGAGAATGGCCAGACTGGTTCAAGCTGATAGAAAGGCAACAGTAACTCAAATAACCACTCGTTACAACCAAGGTATGCAGAACAGCATCTCTGAATGCACAACACGTCCAACCTTGAGGCGGATGGGCTACAGCAGCAGAAGACCACACCGGGTGCCACTCCTGACAGCTAAGAACAGGAAACTGAGGCTACAATTCGCACAGGCTCACCAAAATCGGATGTTGCCTGGTCTGATGAGTCTCGATTTCTGTTGCAACATTCAGATGGTAGGGTCAGAATTTGCAATCAACATGAAAGCATGGATCCATCCTGCCTTGTATCAACGGTTCAGGCTGGTGGTGGTGGTGTAATAGTGTGGGGGATATTTTCTTGGCACACTTTGGGCCCATTAGTACCAATTGAGCATCATGTCAACGCCACAGCCTACCTGAGTATTGTTGCTGACCATCTCTATCCCTTTATGACCACAGTGTACCCATCTTCTGATGGCTACTTCCAGCAGGATAACGCGCCAGGTCATAAAGTGTGAATCATCTCAGACTGGTTTCTTGAACGTGACAATGAGTTCACTGTACTCCAATGGCCTCCACAGTCACCAGATCTCAATTCAATAGAGCACCTTTGGGATGTGGTGCAACGAGAGATTCACATCACGGATGTGCAGCCGACAAATCTGCAGCAACTGCGTGATGCTAACATGTCAATATGGACCAAAATCTCTGAGGAATATTTCCAATATCTTATCTATGCCATGAAGGATTAAGGCAGTTCTGAAGGCAAAATGGGGTCCCACCTAATACTAGTAAGGTGTACCTAATAAATTGGCCGGTGAGTGTGTGTGTGTGTGTGTGTATATATATATATATATACATACAGGTCATGGTTTTTGTTTTAGAAAGCACATGCACATTTTCTAGACCAAACTGTAAAACAAATTGATTAAAAAAAACTGAAAAGAAATAAAAAGTCAGGGTCAATTTATAGTTTAATTTTGGTCAAGTTGTTATTTTACTCAAATAGCCATGAATTATATTATATAACACATTATCAGTTGTTATTCACATCCATGTTATAACATGAAGGCAACTATGCTTAGTTGTATATATATATATTACAACATGCATTAAAATATATATATATTATAAACATATTAAGCATTAAGCAGGGTCATGAAATGCATTTTTTCTATCATGTTTCTCATGATTAGTTCATATGCAAAGTTTTTTTCACCCTATATCTCTGAAAATTATAGATTTTTTAATGCCTCGTTTTTACTTTCCTCAGTTTCAGTGGTTGTTACCTCTTGTAAAAAATGAAAGCAGAATCATAGTTATAAAAAAAGCTGAAATGCCTGGATGTCTATTTTAAGTTACAAAACAAATAATACATATTTCACTAATTTTGTAATTCGAGATGCAGATAAATCTGCAGTTTAAGTTTATAATTTGTCATGCAGTAGTTACTGACAGTAACTTTATACTGTAGTATATATAACATTACAGCCTCAAATTGTGATTGTTGAAACAGAGAATTAGAATCTAGAGAACTGTTTATTTTAAGAAAACTTAAACACTAATATTTTTATATACAGCAGAACACACACAAGTGAAAATCAAATTCTACCTTCTGTGAGGAAAGATGAACTTAAAAAATATATATAAAAAAAAGAGTTTTTTGTTTTGTTAAAACATGTAATCTCTTGACTTTAAATTTACTTCACTGTATTCAGCCATTTGTCTGTCATTTGATCTTCTTGCCGGAGGAACAGAGGCAAAACTCACAGCTGCATAATTCACATCTGAAGCTCTAATCTGAAAAAAATATATATAATTAAACATTCTAATATATAATCTAATATAATATATTTGAGAGACAAATCACATTTTTATGCATGTTGTAGTATTCAGTGGCTTATAACTATGACTGTATAAAATAACACATTAACATAAGATTTCATTCCTTTTCTTATTCATTATTAAAATCTAATTTGCATTAGATAATATTATTTTATTGGACCTCAGCAAACATGAACCAGTTCTTTTGTTAATTCATATCAATTCATATCAACAAAGGTGTAACAAATTACTTGTTGATCATTTCTGATTATTACTTATTGTCAATAATGCATCAACCAGCCTTAAATAATTAAAACCTATTCTAAAGTTTTACCTGATTTCATATTTAAATAATAATAATAATAATAATAATAAGTGACCTCACATGTAGTAGAACTGAGATTCAATGGGCAAATTGCCCATTTTTAACACAATTTGGCAATTATGGTTCCCCTTCATACGGGAACTTCAACGTGCGTCTGGTAACAGACTATGGGAGTACGTCAGACGACCAATCACTCTGAAGAGTAAGAAAACGGGCCAATGAAATGCCAAAATGAATTGGCAGAGCTCTGCTCCACAGCTGGCAGTAATGAGCCATCAGAGCTATATAAGCTGCCCGCTGAGGAGTGAGCATCAGAATTTAATTACTTCAGAGCTTCTCACAGAGACTGAAGACACTCTATCTGCCAACCTGATTTCAAGACTGAAACCAGTTTACTCACCAGTGCGGGAGATGACGCGACAGCGGCAGTCGATCTGGGCTTCCTGTCCCCTGGGCATTTCGCTGGTGTGCACAAAAGAGCAGTTTCCAATAAAAGAGCAGATTCCCTAAGAGAGCAACACAGTCAATCAACACGTCTTTTTCAAGACGCTGTTCTGACTGTGCGTTTCTGGATGCGGTGGTTCCTATCTCCGGATGATGGGCACGGGTATCGCATCACAGGTCTGGGGGTCCAGCATGTCGATGCGGTGCTCGCGGACAGCTCATGCTCTCACTGTGAGAGCATGGCTGTTGCACAGCTGAGATCGCGGCTTCCAAGCCACCCCCGTTGCTCCCCATGAAAGCGGTTAGCACGCGGGCAGATCTGAGGATTACAGTAGGGGTTTATCCGTCGCCTCCGGGCCCGCGGACCCCCCACTCCTCCACAGCACGCTCCATCCAAGCTTCGAGTGGTGGTGCGGTTTATTCCCCGGGATGCCCGCCCCTCCGCTTGATGACACCGGAGATCAGATGTCCATCGCGACATCGGAGGGCGAGCTGTCATGCTCAGATGACAGACCGGGCTCGCTTCCGTCCTACTGGGTGCAATGCGTAGTCATGGTTCTCGAATCAGACATGATGGCTGCGCTTCCTGGGCTGCTTCGGTGGTGTGGCTGGAGATGGCTTGTCCCCCAGTCTCACCGCCGGACTGACTAGAGGTGTGGCATGCGGGCTGATGTAAAATGAATCTTCCAGCTCCCGTCCACTTCTTCCCAGGGGGGCACAGCGAGCGCACGCTGGCATAGAGGGCAGTTTTTCTCCGCCCGGTCCTCGTGCGCTTCTGCCTTCACCTCCCCTGATGGCGAGGCGGCCAGTGGGTACGAAGCTATTCCTCAGGTGGTTGGCGCTGCCACCTGGAGGGGTAAGCTGAGACCCCCGTCCAAGACGGGTGGGTTTTCTGTGTCTCTCATGGCCAGAGCCCACACCGTTGCGGGCCATGCCGCTTCTGCCCTGCACCACGGCACCTGCTTATGCGTAAGCACCGCACGGTGGTCGACTATGCTCTCATGACCTTCAAGTCGGCCGCCCGTGCCCTGGGGAGGATGATGGCCATACAGTGGTCCGGAAATTCCACCCATGGCTTACCCTGGCAAATATGCGCCGCGCCGACAAAGTACGCTTTCTTGGTGTGCCCATATCCCAGGCAGGCCTACTCGGCGACACCGTCGTGGACTTTACCCAGGAGTCCTCAGCGGTGAGAAATCAGCCGTGCGCGATGGAGCAGGTCATCTCCTGGTGGGCTCGGAAAACTGCTCCCCCACCGGACCCGTCCGCGCTGGCTGTTCCTCACCGAGAGCGCTCTTCCCGCAGCTCCAAAATGCTCCACCGTCACAGCCCGTTACACTGGCTAGTGAACGCGCCGAGCCCCCCCGCAGGAAGTTGACGCTCCTGTCATAGGTCGCCGTAAAGTCCGGTAATCGGACCGCGAAGCGAACCTAAGGTGGGCCACTTGGAGAGGAGGAGAACCGTTCTTTCCCCGGTGGAGGGCTGGGGCTCCCCCGCGAACAATTGTAGTGATCAGAAAAGAGCGGCTTTTCCTCCCTCTGGGTGTGGAAGCCCAATTGCTGCCAGCATGGGACGCACTGCCTTCCAGCTCTCAGCTTTGGTGCACTTCGCCACAGGCTTTGAGGGCGCCAGAGGATGAGCTCCTTTCTCACACCTCCAGCCTCTCCGCAGGATAATGGGAGGAAGGTAAGAGTCAATCTCTTATTTTCAGTTCTTCCTCGGGAGCACTCCCCATCCCGAAGCTGCCCCTCTGTGGGTACGTCAGCGATCGTTCCGGTGATGCTGCTGGTTCGGACTCTGTCAGCCTGGTTAGCGCTGCTCAGCCCGTCGTAGTAGCTCACACGGACGGTCAGACTCGGCTATGCGTTTCAACGCGCTGTTGGCCTCCCGAGTTCACGGGTGTATATTTAAGCGATCATCGATATGCCACCCCTGTCTCGCGTGAGAAGATTGTTATCCTCCTGATGAAGGATACAATCGAGCCGGTCCCTCCAGCCGAGATGAAGAGTGGGTTTATGCCCCCACTTCATCGTACCCAGAGAGCGGTGGGTTATACCAATCCTATCTGCGCGTTTTGATCTGTCATCTGTTCAGGATACTGATCAGGATGCTCATGCAAAAACGCATCCCCCAGTGCGTCCGTCTGCGGGATTGGTTGCAGCTATAGACCTGAAGGACGCTCACTCCATGTCTCGCTCTCTCCCTCCTAATAACCGTGTTTTTACCGGTGTGCGACGGGGCCAGAGCATGGCAGTAAATGGTCCTCCCCTTCGGGCTCTCCCTGTTCCATGCGTGGAGGATGCCCTGTGCCTCTTTGGCGCACGCGCATCTGCATTTTTGATTATTCATTGACTGGGTTAAATTTTTTCAGACCTTTGAATTAGTCGATTATGCATAGGGACCTGGTGCTCTGGCACCTCGGCCTGTTGGGGTTTCGGGTCAACCGAGAATGAGCAAGCTCTCCCCCGGTTGGAGCTGGATCCGGTCTCCATCACGGTGCGCTTTTAGCGCGCTGGGCTAGTGCTGCCCTGTCCGTTTAATTCGGCAGTTATAGTGGTTTCACTGAAGTTTTTCAGAGGCTCCTGGGGCATATGACATTTTGTAGCCGCTATCATGCCGCTCAATTGTTCATATGAGACCACTTCGGCGCTGGCTTCGCGATCGGGTCCCCAGATGGGCATGGCGCGCGGAGACAGCCCCTGGATGGACCTTGCCTCTACGGGCCTGCGTGCCCTTAGAACAAGTATCCAGTCATGCTGTCATTCTGACGGATGCTTGCAGTACGGACTGGTGGGCTGTGTATATCGAGCATGCAGCCGCAGGTTCGTAAATCGGACTTCGGTTGCGTTGGCATTCAATTGCCTGGAGTTGTTGGCAGTGTTTCTCGCTCTCCGCCGGTTCCTACCGGTACGGGAGGGGACACACGTGTTGGTTAGGACAGCCAGCATGGCTGCGATAGCGCACATCAGCCGTTTGGCTGATGTGCGCTACCGCCGCATGTCTCAGCTCGCTCGCCATCTGCTCCTCCGGAGTCATGCGACTTAATAGCTGCGCGCCGTTCATATCCCATACGAGCTCTACCGTGCCAGCTTACATGCTCTCACGACAGTTACGTTTCTGGGAGAATGGAGACTCCACCCCGGCACAGTCCAGCTGTTATGGTCACGCTTCAGAGAGGCCCAGGACATCCTGCCGCTTCTCCCGAACGGCCCTTCGCCAGCTGCTTTCCCTGCTCTGCACGGATGCGCTGGCTCTCAGCTGGCCCCGGGGTTACGCAATATGTGTTTTTCGCCAGTGAGCCTGCGTGCACAGACTCTTTGCAAGGTCGGGGAGACGAGGTGCGGGTCTCGCTCGTTGCGCCTCCTTGGCCCAACCAGACCCGAGTTTCCAGACTCACACTCCTCGTGATGGCCCTCCCTGACGAATTCCCCGCAAGAAGTACTCCTTTTTCTGGAACGGGCACCCTCTGGCACCCGCGCAGCGTTCTGGAACCCTCATTGAGGGTTTCTAGACAGAGCGCGATGGACTTAGGTGACCTATCAGTAGATGGTTAACACCGTCACTCAGGCTAGAGCATCCTGTATAGGCAAGCCTATGTCCTGTAGTGGAGTCTATTCGTTGTGTGGAGCTCTTCTCTCTGAGAAGAACCCCGGACATGCCAGATTAGTGTTGTGTTTTCTTCCTTCAGAATAACTGGAGTGGAGGCTGTCACCCTCCACACTGAAGGTTTGGCGTGCTGCCATCCCTGCTCTCTGTGGGGCGGCGGATGGTAGCGCGCTGGGAAAGCATAACCTTATCAGCCGGTTCCTCAGAGGTGCGTGGCGCGAGATGGTTAATTCCATCCCCGCCCCCCTCTCTTGTCCTCTCGGGATCTCTCTAGCCCCAGTGGTTATGGTTAGGTCCGTTGAGCCACTCGATTCAGTATCTATAAGTTTTCTGTCCATGAAGGCAGCTCTGCTGGTCGTTTTGGTATCAGTCAGGAGGGTTAGGATCCCGGTGGCATTTTGGGTCAGCGAATCATGCCAGGATTATGGACCTACTCTCACGTTTACCTAAGACCCCGGTTCAGCTTGTGCCAAGGTTCCTACCACCCCTTTTAATATTAAAAGTGGAAGTGAGCCTGCAAGTGCTGTCTGCGGAGGAGCCGGGTGCCTGGCTCAGTGTGATGTCTGGTATGCCCACTCTTGGTCTACCCACATGCTGAGGTTCGGTGCCAGCTATGCGCGGTCCCCGATGGTGATCCCATATGCTTATTCAGCCACGGAGTGTTCCCCCTGACTAGGCGGACCCGTGTCTTCCCTACCCGCTAACCAGCTTATCATATGTAGTACTCCCCCTCATCAGGGCTAGTCCATATGCTCTATTACCATCAAGTCTCCCCTCTTGGGTAGCAGGTGGCCTCCGCAGCGTCCTCCCCCTTCGGGGACTGGCACGCTTTCCCAACGTACTGTCCAATTTCTAAAATCCCTAGACTATATTAGCTAGGTAAAAGCACATTTACGTCCTCCGATCTAAATTGTAATTATTCCCATGTAATGGTAATTAAGGGCCTAGGGGACGTTGGAAGGTTGCGCTCTTGGTGATGCTTGTGCGTTCACGCTATGCTTGGCAAACTTCACATCAGGAGCGTGACGGGCTTAGCTCCTGGTGCGTTTTCCATACAGTCTCCCATAGTCTGTTACCAGACGCACGTTGAAGTTCCCGTATGAAGGGGAACGTCCTGGTTACGTACGTAACCCACGTTCCCCGAATAGGGAACAGAGACATGCGTCTCCACTGCCACAGCAGCTGAGTCTTTATTAGTCCAATTTATTTTGAGTCCAATTTATTTTGGCATTTCATTGGCCCGTTTTCTTACTCTTCAGAGTCATTGGTCGTCTGACATACTCCCATAGTCTGTTACCAGACGCACGTCTCCGTTCCCTATTCGGGGAGCGTGGGTTACGTACGTAACCAGGACGTTGCCAGTAATACTGTAAAATTTACAAGTGCACTGTAAATTAACAATTACAATTGTGCTGTAAAATTACAGCACAGTTATAATTGTTAAATTACAGTGTGCTTGTAAATGTTGCCAGTAATACTGTAAAAATTGTCAGTAATACTGTAGAACTTACAGCAATTTTGTACAGTATATTGTATGTTGACTTGTTTATTTATTTTATTTCATTATTTATTTTATAATTACTTTGTCTGCTTAGATGATAAAGGTTATGAGACCTTCTACAAGCATTTTAATCTGTGTTAGAAGAGTAGGGTGGGAGGTAAGGTTTTGAGTTTCTTTTTGTATTAAGTTAAATTTACTGTGAGAGAACTTTGATATATGGTCCAACCCATTGTTGTAAGGATTTAGGCGGTACTGTATGTATGTATGTATGTATGCATGTATGTTTTTCAATGAAAATAAAAATGAAAATAAAGACGAAAAAGAATAATTTACCTCACGTGACGGAGGTGCAACAATTTTAGGTCCTTTAATAAAACGTGCAGAACATTTTAGTTAAATTCGTGATTGAATATTTAAAAGTTTTGCATGTTATAGTGTGTGTGTGTTTACCTCTGTGCCTTTTCCTCCAGTGTATGCAGTGATGAGAAAGAATTATGATAGTTACCACCACAAAAACAACATTGGACATTATCAAGCAAAGTAACACAGGATGCCATTCTTTTTGGAATATGCTATCTGAAATAGAGAAAAGAAATCCAAGAATGTTAAAAAAATAGTAAAGTAAAAAGTAAAGTTCATTAAAACAATTCATTGCCAGAATCAGAATTTCTTTTTATTGTTATGTGTTGTGCAGATTCTTTTCCATAATTCAAAACTGACTTGACCACTTAAGCTAATGCTTAAATATGAAAATCAGCATTAGATAAAATATCAAACCATAATAAAATAAAATATTAATATTGATTAAAATGCAAAGAACTTTTAAATGAGTTGTAAACTAGTTCATTAACCAACTAAAAAAAATCTAAAGAAAAACTAGCTAGAAAATTGCAGTCCTTTTTTGCATAAATCTTGTTCAATATTATTACCTAATGCAAGGATATTTTTGTAGTGTTTAGTGTGGCTTAAGCATATAAAACATTATCTTGAATCACAGCTATAAAGACGAGTTACCAAACAAAACAGCGAAGGACTATAAAATTGTTTACTGAATTATACCAATTAAATGAAGAATTACCAGCATTTTTAACAGTGGTTTCATTCACAGCTGGTATCTTCCCACAAACCATGTTGATGTCTTGATACTCAGTTCCTTGGAAGTAACAAATGAAATGATGTTATATGGTTAAAATAGTCTATTCCCCCTTACAAAATAGTACAATGAATATATTTTACCTTGTAGCATCAGATGTGCTCCAGAGATAAATTGTATTAAATTCAAAAACACTGTCCCGCAGTAGTATATTCCAGTGTCCTGCTTGTTCGTAGCTGCGATCTTGAGGTGAAAAGATTCTTCACTTGGTAAAATACTGAATCTCCCATCTTTAAATTCATCTTCAAACATGACTTTATCCAAGTGATTGTATGATATTGTGATTGCCCTTGGGATCTGTCCAGTGCTCTGTTTATACCAAACCAATGTGTTGCCCAAACAAATTTTTGTAGAGACGCATTTGATTATAACATCATCTCCCAGCTGAAATGTTTGTAATGAGACAATTTCAGCACTGTGATTAGACTGGACTCCAGCTACAACAAATCAGTGAGATTTTAACAATCAAAATTATGTATGGAGCGGCAATAAATGAATAAATAAACATATTTGATGGTGAAAAATGCTACTTACAAGCCCAAAACAGCGAAAGGACCCAAAAGATCATGTCTGAAGCAATGGATGTGTGAAAATCCTCTTTAAAGACTTGCATGTAATGTGATTGGTCACTTTCAAACGAAGAGGGACTTGAATAAGTCTGTTTTGAGCAAAGCTAAGAAACTCTTTGCAACTGACCGCAAACAAAACAACATGCTTTGATCAGTTCTAGCAGGAGGAAATAATGTGGGTTTGTTATCTGATATCAAATCTATTATACATAAACAACATGTCTACGTGTGTGTGTGTGTGTGTGTGTGTGTGTGTGTGTGTGTGTGTGTGTGTG